>JAJJMC010001317.1:1616786-1728278 GCA_023531435.1 Papaver californicum
TTTTTAGGTACGAATCTATGGAAGATAGTAGTATTATGTAAGAATTTTTGTATTTAAATTGAAAAGTGTAAGGATTATAAACCCAAAAATTGCAAAACCTGGGTGATGAATGATATTGTTCATAAATGATTTTATGAAATGAATAAAAGGATTTTTCTTTATTACTCGATCTTAGTTATGTAAATTGTATCCAAGAATTTGATTGGTTGTTTAGTCGAAAGGATTTTTTAGCATAAACATAATACACGTACCAAGTAGTTCATTGATCACTTGATTCGTTTATCTCCTAACTTGTTTTTTTTTCTCACGAACAAAGAATCAAAGAATATGGTATGGAGATTTTATTTATTTATCACAATTTTTTTCTATTCATTTAGTAGTTATTATCACCCAGCAACGTTACAACATAAGCATTTTCCATCGGCAACTTAATTCAATCATTTCAATAAGTTGATAAGAGTTTCATTAGACAAAAAAAAGCACACACACATCAACTGAACTATATACTTCATGAATCAAACGGTATATTAATTATCTAGAAAAACTTTGATATTTGAAAATTTTGGTACCTTCCCCGACCAGACTTAGTATAACAACTGCAATGAAGGTTTTAGTACTAGCAGCTGCTATAGTTTTTCTTGTAAAATTAACTTTGTAAAGTTTGGATGCTACCGACAACAAATCAACTTATCCTTTTATATGGGTTTACAACATCCCGGTATGGTATATTTGGCAAATAAGTATGTATGATGTCGTATCACATGATATTTGGAGTATAATTTCTTAATAATTGTGAGTACCAAAAAGTTGCTCTGACACGTGGCAGCAAAGTGCGGAGCACAAGATGTCCCGATGTATGGATCGAAATGCTGTTGGATCGTACCAAGGTTCGAAGCAGGGATCGTACCAAGGATCGTACCAGGGATCGAACCAGTCCCGTAGGATAAGAAGATTAGGTCGACAAGTGGACGGATAGGGAGAAGCCACATGGAAATATCTGGAAGAGATTGGGTCGACACGTGGGACGATTAGAGGATGCCACGTAATAGAATTGGATGACTCATCGATCCAAGCTGGATGGATATTCCTTTAAAAGGAAAGGAAGAAAAACAGAAAAAGGATCGGCTTCTTCTGAGACCCAGAAACTGGATTTCACAGTAAACATGATAGCTTCAATGGAGTTTTCTGTATTTGTAACCTAGATTGATCAATAAAAACCCTCAATTTCACGTGGATGTAGGCTATTCAAAGCCGAACCACGTTAACTGATTGTGTTCAATTTTTCTTCTTTTTGATCTTCTTTTTGATGATTGAAGTAGTTGATTTTGGTTGTTTTGGGTTGATGAGAATTTCTGCCTAAACAATTTAGCGCTAGAAACAGGGAGGAGTAATGGATTTATCCAACCTGCTACACAAAGATTGGAGAATTAAAGATTTAAGGATATTCAGGGTTCAATGAAATGAGGGATTTGGGAATCAAGTTGAAGTTAACATACAATTGGTAATGAAATTATGTTACTGATGAGAGAAAAAAGATTGGGTTATGATTAAATTGACGTTATCAAGCTAATTGAATGAAGAATTTAAAAGCCAGAGTATATGTTCTACCAAATTTGAGATGGAATCTTCATTAACACAAGAAAATTTGATTACACAGAAAGAAATGGGGGCAGTTTTTATCAGACTCAATTTCATCACTTTAAATTCCAACAGCAACAACATTTTAAAGCTTAACCAAAAACATTAATTTCATCTCATTTACATGCTCTAATGATTTCATCCATAATTTTATTTCAAACAAAATTTTTGAGAAACTTTTTCTCTTTTAAGGGTTTTTGAATTAAATTTCGGCTAGTAATTTCATCCGATTTGAGGATTTCGAGCTCAAATTTTTGAGGCTTTCTTCACAACTTTTTCTTTCCCTGAATTGGGGATTTTTTCATCTGTTAGATGAATTGTTTTTCATCTTCACAAGATTTTCTTTTGGCTTACAGAAGATAATTGAAACCAAGTTTTGTTTACAGATTTAAACCAATTTTCTTTGATTCAAAATCAATTCGAATTTCAGATTAAATATCATCAAGCTATATTTTACAAACCCATTCATTCAATTTTGAAAACATTAAGCATTAAAATTTCAATTTGATTTGAGAATTTTTCTCACAAACTTAACTCAGATTTTCTTTATGAATTAATTGTCACAATTTATATGATTATGTGAATGGGTAGAACTTTGGGTATGTCTCAATTGCAGGGGTTGAAGAGAGTTCTGCGAAAAAAACCTAGTGGTTAATAGCTATGATCTTTCTTCTGTTCATCAACTGTGTAGAAAAAGCAATAAAAGCAAAATCAGAGGCAGACTTCATCAATGGCTAGTTTGAGAAAATTGAAATCTCCATTTCACTTATTTGATTCTTTCTTAATACCTGAATTTGAAAGTTTTAAAATCAAAAGGTTTTCAAAATTTTTTTAAAGAAAACAAGGGCCTGTTCTTGAGCCGAAAATAAATTTTCTTGCAAAACCATAAACTAATTTTAGTTTTGATGACAATTTTACTATCAACAGAGCTTGATTTACAAACCCATTTAATGAATTTTGAGAACATTAAACGTGAAAGATTTACTTGTTTTGGGGATTTTTTCCCTGCAAACAAAATTGAACAAAACTCCATTTTTTCTGAATGTTTTGACTATAATTGATTATTGAAGATGAGTTGATGGGTGTGTATGAGTTTTGAATGTACTAGAAAACATGGGTTTGAGTATGAATGATTTATAATTGCAGGGAAGGAGTTTACATTTGATTCAATTTACAGTCAACTTCATATGGGAATCAACCACAAGATTGCACTTAAAATGCTCGAATGATCAATTTTTCATTTACATCACTACCAGCCTAATACTACAAGATTGCTATGGATTCTATGAAGAATTTAGAGTAATGGGTCAAGGAAATTTCGGCTGAATATCTACTCAAGCCTGATGAGAGTTTCGGCACCTGATGAGAAGTCCATTTCTTGAATCAACAACACCTGGACTTGGCTGGCTGGCGTGATAGATGCTTCTGACTTCATCAGAGCTGCTACTGATGACTTGATGACGTCTAATGCCACAAATTTGAAGTGGTGCTGCAAAATTTGATGACTTGATGATTTGGATCCAGAACTTGATGGCTTGATGTGTCCTTCACTTTCTCTTGGGTGATGATGGTTTTCAACCATCTCATTTTCAATTCCTTCATTCTGTGTTAGAGAACTACTAAACTCACCAAGTATAGTACCTGCTGCTGTTGAAGTGATGCCTGCTACAGATGACTTCATCATAACTTGGCTGGCGTGATAATTGCTGCTAGGTGTACATGGACCTGAGCTTGTTTTTGTTCACCAAGTTTTTGAACAAGGTTTCCAGCAAGCATCTAATTCAAGATATATGAAGAATGTGCTGATTGCAGTCAATCTTTACTTGACCACATGAAGATTTTTGCATTTCTATTACATGTTGGAACTACTGGAAAAGTTCAGAGCACTTGCAGCAGAGAAGAGAATGGACGCAACTGCTTCACTCAATGCTCAGGATACTAACAAGCTGTACCACTACCGACTGTTTCAGGGCCCAGCACTGGGACATCAGATGACCTCTTGATGTTGCTATAAATTCAGGCAACTCTCTGTGGAGTACTGCACTTCCCACTTCTAGTCAAGAGAAGGAACGAGTATACAATGCTAGTGCTGCATTGATACCGAACTGTTTGTTGTTACTATTTTCTCCAAGAAAAGCTTGCTCGTGGGGGTCCCTTCAACAAGGAAAGATTGCTCGGACCAGGCATATTACGGACAAGGACAAGACCGATTCTCATAGCCCGACTCGTTCCAACTGATCGAACTATACAACTAACGATAAGTATCCTTTATTTCTTTGATTTAAAAATTTTCTCTTGCTTTAATTTTTCTTGTTTGTATAAGTCACGAAAAGGACTCTTATTGAAAGGTGAACAGGCTAAAATGCCACCACCACAATTATCGGAATGTCTGGCACAAATAGGCTTTGGCGCGTATAAAGAAAATTACGCCCAATGAATAACCTGACATGTGACCCGTTCCGATTGTTACTTTGAATTTGAATTCCTGATTGACTTATACATTTATACAAGATTCAATAATTGGATGATAGATAGTTTATTAATCAATTTATCATTCTTGGTTAAAACGCATCAAATGATATTATTACGCTAATGTGCGCTTATGTATAAGTTTTCCAGCAAAATTTTATTTTTGAATGTATCAGATTCATACTCTTATCGTGATAAGGCCAAGCAAGAAGTAACTGAAGTAATTTTCTTAAGAGTTTTTCTTCAAATAACTCTCAAGAAAAGGGGGCAAGTTGTGAGTACCAAAAAGTTGCTCTGACACGTGGCAGCAAAGTGCGGAGCACAAGATGTCCCGATGCATGGATCGAAATGCTGTTGGATCGTACCAAGGTTCGAAGTAGGGATCGTATCAAGGATCGTACCAGGGATCGAACCAGTCCCGTAGGATAAGAAGATTAGGTCGACAAGTGGACGGATAGGGAGAAGCCACATGGAAATATCTGGAAGATATTGGGTCGACACGTGGGACGATTAGAGGACGCCACGTAATAGAATTGGATGACTCATCGATCCAAGCTGGATGGATTTTCCTTTAAAAGGAAAGGAAGAAAAACAGAAAAAGGATCGGCTTCTTCTGAGACCCAGAAACTGGATTTCACTGTAAACATGATAGCTTCAATGGAGTTTTCTGTATTTGTAACCTAGATTGATCAATAAAAACCCTCAATTTCACTACCCGTGGATGTAGGCTATTCAAAGCCGAACCATGATTGTGTTCAATTTCTCTTCTTTTTGATCTTCTTTTTGATGATTGAAGTAGTTGATTTTAGTTGTTTTGGGTTGATGAGAATTTCTGCCTAAACAATAATTATTAATCTTTTTATTCATTTACAAAAATATTAAAATTTTTGATATGATACTTCACCATTGTGATATGGTACCCTAAATGATAATCAATTACAATGGATTTGTTTCTTTGATTTTATTTCCATTTTTAAATTTTAAGATCTCCTATTTATATTTGGGAAATATTAATATTTTTATACAATAAGTAAATGAACATGTAATTCAATGTTGTGCACCCTTTCCTAGGGAGCCTGTTAGCAATTCGGCGCTAAAAATCGGATCGACAAAAATACATTAGGGTTTTTGGTATGATTGTTTGGGTATTTTCTGAACTCTATGCTTGTGTTATGATAGTTTATGTATTTGTCTTTTGTATATCAGGAATGGAGAATATTATCGTAATGTAGAAGAACAAGAAACTATGGATGGATGGGAAGGTACTTCATATATTTGTCAGTGTTCATTTTTCCCTTGGAGACATAGAATTTTAGACTTCTTTTTTGTTTGAAACATCATGTAAGATTTTTTTGATGTTGTATCGAGTAATCTAAATTGACAATTCTTATTGTATGATTCTTGTGATATGTTTCTAACTTTGTTGTGTATTTTAAGTTTATAATTTCATTGGATGTGGGTAAATTTAGATTTAAATTATATCTGGAACCCCTTGCTAAGAATGAAGTCGTGGCTTCGTTCTTAACCTATTTTTTCTGTTGCTAAAAATTTAGTAACAGGGTTTTTCTATTAGAAAATTATTGCCAGGAAAACGGAAGTCGGTTTTCGCTGCTCTAGTCAATATTTTTGCAACACCAGTAAAATTTAGTAATGACCCATAGTCTGTTACTAATTTTCAATTAGTAACGACCAGATCGCCGTTATGAAGACCGTTGTGATACCAAATTAGTAATGGCGACATGCTCGTTGCTAAAATTTATTTCACTCCCTTTTGTAATGACTAATTGGTGTTACAACCCCGTTATGCATCATCCTATTTCATTTTCTAAATGCTAAATTTGGTGTAGTGTCTGTTATGTCCCCTCTGTCAAATAGATGAAGCCATGTCTTATAGTGAACACATTGATTTTTCGTAAGAAATGGAAGTTAAGAAAAGATGGAGAAGTGACGATCGCGGAGATTGTAGTGGAGTCATGTCCGATAAGTCAGGAGAATTGTGTGACCACTACTTCTTGTCCTCTCAACTGCTCTTTAACCGTCCCACTACTTATTACCTTCATGTCGTGCATGTGTTGTCATAACGCACGATGTCATAGTCCGCTAGACCAACACCCCACTGAGAATCCGCCCATGTGTTGTATTTGATATCTCGTAGAAAATAGTAGAGTCATGGACCACTACTACTTTGGTTAATTATGCCAAGTCGATGATTTGTTAAATTAGTGAGGTAGGTTGTTCAGTTCACTAAGTTGTTTAAATAGACTAACAAGTGTTGAGTCTACTAAAATAGTAAGCTTAATCGCCATGTACTAGCTTAGAAGTAGCATGGCATAAATCTGAGAGTGTTTGAAGCCAAGATTACATAAAATTTCCCAAGGACCAAACATGGCGTACTCAAGGACCGGGCAAAAGGCTTGACAAGGACCCATATAGGGCTGGGCTGGCATTTGGCCAGCGCCAAAGCAGTGACGCATCCCTAGGGACGCTCTTGGAGAGACTGGCGATATCTCAGACTAGCGCCGAGAGAAGGGTTGCGCTGACACTAGTCTAGCGCCAGAGACAGCGACGCGTCCCTGAGGGACGGTCTTAGCTGGATGACGCGTCTGCATGGAGCGGTAGTAAAATCATGATACGTCCAGGAGGGACGACAAGCAAGTAGTGATACATCCTTGAGTAACGATGCTAGAGTAACACGTATTTTTTAGGACATGACGTCAAATTGTGATGTGTTCTTTGCGAACAGGGAATTAAGCTAGAATGCGTCTTTGAGGATCAAACATTAGTTATGGCATAAATTTTATATATATTTGATGCGCATTCGAGATAAGTTCAAGAAATTTAGCTATGAAAATTATGCGACTTGAGACTGGTTCGATATGATATTAATTTTATATATATTAGAGAGACTATGGGATCAATATAGAACGTTGTCGTTATTTTTGAGACTGTATTCTTAATTCTCTTGTGGAATATATAAGTATAAAAATAGTATTTCATATTTTGTTACAAACTCAGAAATATACACAGATATTTCTATGTTTCTGCTGCTAGGCAGAGGGCGATTTTATAATTCTAACCCTTGTCAAAAATCTACCATCAACAAAGGACAACTTTGCTCTTCTTTGTATGACAAGTATTCTTCTTTCTCATGGTCTTTCTCGTGGTCTTTGCTTTATACTCATAAATCTTTTTTTTGATGACTCTTGTATGTCCCATTACACTCACAAACCATTTGAAAGATGGTGGATTTTACTTGATTATTCTGGACTATATATAATGCACATCTTTTTCAACTTTTGTTCTCGAGCAAAGTTGTTGGTATATTGATCAATTGTATCCTAAAAAGAATGCCAATAATTGTTGGTTGATCATCCATTTTTTTCGGATATATGCTCGATTTATAAGAATTAAAAATATATCATAACATATTAGTCGAAAATTACATATAAAAAGCAAACCCACGACTAAATCTATTACTATACTATGGAACCCACATACATCTAGGTAGATTATTCTATAGTCAGCTATATATCACTCTTGAACATACCTACAACTAGATTACCCACCCGTAAACTTGTTAAGGTCCATTATGTCTAGGTCTATACTTCTAAAAGTTAGTCGTAGGTGACTCTGAAATCAACATACGACCTCAGCCGTAAAAGAATAACAACCTATTTATGACCAGGTAACATAGCCATATAAATACTGCATTAAATGGCGTTTCATATTTTCATGCACCTACAGATGGAAAATTCACTTACTGACCAAGCCGTAGCCAACATTTATGGTTAATATTTCATGATTTCTTAACAGTAAGATCTAGTTTATGAATGAAAGTTCATGTGTTCTGAACCATACAACAAGGTTATGAAATCATAAGTTCTCAGTTGTATAATGGGTTACGACAGGAAATCTGGATACAAAAAATGGAAATAATAAATAATTTTTTTTACTTACGTTAAATGATTAGAGGTATACCTGATTATATTAAGTATTTTACATTTTCTTGGTTTGATTCTTCAAAATCATAATAAGGTTCATAAGAAAGTTGAGTTTGAGTTTGAGTTTGGGTTAAAAATTCTTGATTCTCTAAGAAATCAGCCATACTCGGATCATTGTTAAACGGTATGACACCTTGTCTGATTTGGGAGATGAGAATCCACATGCTTTATAACTTTTATTAGAATCACTCATTTCATTGATAAAACCCAAATTTCTTTTAGGGTTTTAAAAAAAGAAACACATTCTCCTGCTTCATCTTATACTTCTCCCTCTAAAAATAAAACATTTTTTTTTTAATTTTGACTAATACTTAATTAGCTAAACTAATTAATTTTATTAAGACAAATTAATCGAAGATAATTTAACCATTATCAAAAATACATGGATAAAGGATACTTTACTGTGCAATAACCCCATTTTGTCTTCTTGTGAGCCCTTCGTGACAAAGAAAAGGATACCCAAAAACATATTTCTTAATTAAAGAAACCTATTATTGGGCCGTAAAATGGGGTTGATAAAAAGAAAAAGAATGTCGATTAATAGTAAAGTCAATAACCCTTTATCCTATTATTTTTGATAATGCTAAACTACCATATATATTAATTTTTATTAATGAACTTAATTAACTAAACTATTAAGTATTAGTGGTTAAATTAGATTAGTAAATTCATTTTAACTTTTAGAATCAACGAAGGGCATTCACCCCCTCCCCTATTTATTTATTTTATTTTCAGGGCATCCTATGACTAGAAATTTATTATTTCTTAGATGTAGAAATCGTAAAAATAAATATACGGCTAGGAATTTCAACTAGGACTTAGTCGTAGGAAAGAATTACAACTAGGAATCAAGACTACAATCTAGCCATAATACATATTCTATAGCTAGGAAAACACTATGTAAGACGAAAAATTGTGTCACAAAAATTTGGATTTTTCAGACTTACTTACGGCTAGGAATTCATCATTTCCCAATCGTAAACAACAAAACATTACTAGCCTACCGATAGAAAATGATAAATTCCTAGCAATAAACGAACTATGTACGGCTATGAATAAATGAACATCTAGTCGTAGGCATTGCTTACTGCTAGGAGTTCATCTGTTCTTAGCCGTAAGTAGTTTCTGAAAGTGAAATTGAATTCTAAAATGATTAAATCTAATATATTTAAACAATCAAACCAACAAATAAACTATGGGCTTATCAATCCTTGATTAATAAAAGTTATCGTTGGAAGATTATCCGGTTGATAAGATGTTTTTGTGCTTATAACTAACTTTAAGGTTTTTTAAAGTAGGTTATGGAGGAGAAGATAAGAATAAGAACAATAGATTTAGTTTTTTTATACATATTATTTATGATCTTTTATTTATAAATAAAATTTGATTTGGGTAGACTAATACTACAAAGAAATAAAAATACATAATATTAAACGCCTTACACTTCTATTAAAAAAATATAAAAAAATAAAATAAAAATAATTCTAATATCACTGCTTCTTAATACTTAGAGCGTCCAGAATGGCTGGACTGTAACACAGACCAAATTCATATTCCCTTTTTGGTCCGTGAAAAGTCATCCACAATGGGACGATCATAAATGATCTTTGGTCCATAATTTATACTGTTCACGACCAAGTTTAGTAATTTTTTCGGACCAAACTCATTATAGTCGAACGATCGTGCAGGTAACCGTCTGATTTTAAGCGGGAGTGTAGTTAACCGTTTGATGGCAGACGTTCTCCTAACGTACCGCTTGAAAACACGGGCGTTAACCAAATCTCCACAAATTTAACTTAGATGAAAAAATAAAAAATAATTTAAATATTTACTTTCCATTAAGACATCCTCTAATCCACTACCTAGATATTTTAAAGTGTTTTGCTGCCCACAAAAAAAAATCATGCAGGCCCCAATGACAGGTTTGTAATTAAATAGGTTGTGCACCCAACTAATGAAGCACGACCCATGACTTCGTGCCGTGCCAACAAAGTACTTTCTTTACCAGATCCTCATTCCTCAGCACTAATCACAAGTCTTGCTCGAGGCATTTGCTTCTCCACGCACTAATCTACTCACTCTCTCTCTCTCTCTCTTGAGATATAATTATTCTTCTTCTAGCTTTTATTTTACTGAACTAGGTAGAGTCTATAACTACTACAATTCACAGAAGATCCAACGGTTATCAATCAAAAGTGGTTGTTGATATTGAATTAATTCTCTCCTTCATTTCCTTTGATCACGTTTTTAGTAGCACTACCAAAACCCCTCTCTCTTCTTCTTTTTAGGTCTCCATTTCCTTCTTACCACAGAAGACCTCCGTTCACAATTTCAGGTTAATAAATTCCTTCTTTCTCCCATCTTAATTCCTTGTTTTATTTTACAATTTTTTCTCCATTTTCCTACCAATTTTATTTTCTCATTTTTTTCCCTTTTTCCTTTTGACTGATTCCTCGCTCATTTACTCTCTTCAGTTTCGATATTTTCAGCTAGTTTTTTGCAGTTTTTTTCACATGGAATTTTTTCTTTTGTAAGATTTTGAAATTTATTTTCCTTTTTTAGTCCTTCTTTAAGTTTTCTGGTTCTGTGTATAAATTTCTTTTTTCTTTCTGTTACTACAGAGAAGAACTTTTTTATTCTTTCTTTTTCGTTTAACGGAATTCTAGTTCAAGATCTAACGGTTTTGATACTGATATTTTTCTTTACAGACAGAAGATCTTGGCCGTTAAGAATGGAGATTAACCAGGGTTCAGTTCTTCAGAAGAGGATAACAACTAACTATGGTTCACTAACTTACGCTGTGGAGATGACTACACTGTTATTGTCAACTCTCCTCCTCGCTTCATCTTTTTCAGCTCAAGTAAGTTTAAGGGTGTTTATGTCAATTCAGGTTTGATAGTTATTTTATCTGTCAGCTCGGGTAAACAGTCATCCCTAGTTTTATGGCTACGTGTCAGCATTTCCTCTGTTTATGATGTTGTTTGCCTCGTTTGCTAACATGAACCGTTGGTTAACTTTACACGAACTTGAAAAGGAAACTATATTTATAAAGTTTTCGATTTAGGAATTATTTTGAGTTCCGAATTTAGGGTTATGAAATTTGAAATCAGCACAATTTGGGAAGAATTTGGAACCAAAAAAAGAAAAAGTTGAGTT
This sequence comes from Papaver californicum, assembly GCA_023531435.1. NCBI lineage: Eukaryota > Viridiplantae > Streptophyta > Magnoliopsida > Ranunculales > Papaveraceae > Papaver > Papaver californicum. Next base: position 1,628,051 of record JAJJMC010001317.1, read on the forward strand.
TTGTCTGTCACTAGCAAATATAAGTAGCACTGTAGTTGAAAAGTCAGTTCCATCGAAAAGGAGAATATAGGAATATATGCTTCTATCAGATATTCGAATATGCTATTCCTTTTGTGTTCTTTACCCACTTGTGGATGTTGTACTGTTTTGTTAAATGTATATCAAATTAGTAGTCTTTCTGTGTACATCAAAAACCAACCCGTTACAGGGAGCTATAAATTGTCTATGGTATAGCGATGGCTGTTATCAATTGTAGATTGCTGTGGTGTTATGCCGACCAATTAACCTTTAATCTGGCCAGATTTGTTCAGACTACTGATCAATGCTGCATTTAAATACGCTATTTGTAATCGTCTGAGACGTAATTAGGATGTCATTTGCTTCCTATATGATAACATTGACCGTTTACTACAGGACACATTTTGCTTCTTCCTTAAACTTTCTTGAATCATGGTACCCTATAATATAGGCTAGGCTTGTTGCTTTATTGTATTGATGAATTGGGAGTTTCTACTTTATCTATTTGTGATAGTAACTTCTGAATTTTGATATTTCCTGCCAATATGTTTTCTCTTCGTAAGATGCTCATCTTCAGTAAGTGAAATGTATGGGGATGTCATGTTATGTTTAAAAATTGGAATGTAAAGTTGAGTCACATTGTTCGTCGCTCTCATGAACCACTTCTGGTACGATGCTTAGTATAATTCTGATGTGCTACTGGTGTTTTACTAGAATGCAGAATTAAGCAACTAAATATACACTTGGATTTAGTGTAACCATCCAGACTAGTCTACTAATGATGCTATTGTGATCAGTTTCATGGATTGTTTTTGAATTATGTTTGGGCCATCTTGCAGTTTCAGGATCTGTTTAGGTTGCTAATTACCAACAACAAACATGGGATAGAATTACATGGCCAGAATCAATGTCAACCAGAGCCTGTCGATGCCGATGGAGACGAAGATGATGATGATGATGATGAAGGGGATGGTGAAGGTGATTTTGAAGGAGGTGAAGAAGAGGAAGACGAGGGAGAGTACGAGAAAGAACCAAGCAGTAATTCCAAGAAAGAAACTGAAGGAGGAGTTGGTGGAGAAGGAGAAGAGAATGGAGAGGAAGAAGGAGAAGAAGATGACGAAGACCAAAATAATGATGACGACGACAGCAATGATGATGATGATGGTGGGGACGAAGACGAGGAAGATATTGTAGAAGAAGAAGAGGAAGGCGAGGAAGATGATCCTGACAATGATGATGACGAAGAGGATGAAGAAGAAGAGGCTCTCCAACCACCAAAGAAGAGAAAGAAGTAGATGCTGCAGCAGATGTCGGAACAAACGAACAAGCAAGCAAGATGAGCACATCTCTGTGAAACTTTTAATTACCCTAGAACTTTATGTGGTGAAGACCTGTTTAAAATTAGAATCATTTCTGTTTTTGGATAGTCTGTGGTCTTTCTCTTGTGAGCTTTGGGGTTAAAGATTAAAGTGGCACTCACAATTCCTTATCAGCCTTCCAATTCAACATGTAACTTCAGGATAGTTTAATTTACATCAGATGTTTTCTATAAGTCCCGTTCTTCCCTGCAATTGCTGTTTTAAATCAGTGTTTGATGGTGGAAACAAGCCTTCAGGTGTTTGCAAACTGGCTTTCTTTATGGCAATCACTCTATTGCAATATCTTCCAATCAGACACTGATGCAAGGAGAAATGCATCAGATTCGAGTTGAACCTTCCAACGTTGGAACTTCAGAGACTAATTGTATTGGTGAATTGCACAGACATGGTGAACTAAAACTCCATTTAGTAACAACGTGCTCATCTTTTACATAACCCAGACTAGGGGACAAAACACACACTTGGAAAGTAAAGACATAGCAACATATTTTGCATCACATAAACATAACAGACTTCACACCAGTAGCATAACTGAAAAGTACAAACACAACACAGGCATCACATATCTCCGATCATGACCATCTCTAAGCAGCATAAGTCTGGTCTTCTGAAGCTTGAGTACTGGTATCCATTGGAACTTGAGACGACCCCTCCGATGCACCAGAGATCTCAATGGACTTAACTTCAGGTTTCTTCTGTTCAACTTTAGGAACACACACAGTAAGCACTCCATTCTCCATCGTAGCTTTAACTTCATCCATTTTAGTATTCTCAGGCAATCTAAACCTCCTCAAAAACTTTCCACTGCTACGTTCAACTCTATGCCACTTATCATTCTTCTCTTCACTTTCTCTACTTCTTTCTCCACTTATCTGCAAAACTCTCCCTTCTTCTACTTCAACTTTCACTTCTTCATTTTTAACACCAGGCAGATCAGCTCTAAAGACATGAGCTTCTGGGGTTTCTTTCCAATCGATCCTGGTGTTTGCTAATTGTGATGTCTCTCTTGCAGTATCAGAACCAACGCCTTGCTGACCAGTTAGAGCACCAGTAGAGAAAGGAAAGCCTTGGAATGGATCCCAAATGTCAAGAGAAAATGGATCAAAAACATTACTCCTTTGGTTGCCAAAGAAACTTGGGATGATTGACATTATTCCTGAACTTGACAGGAAGGGTTTCACTCAATAATGAATTTGCAGACAGATTTGATTGACAGGTAGTAGTATTTTGATAGGTTTCTGATAGATGAGATGAATGAAAATGAGATGGAACGTGGTATTTATAGAGGAGATTTTGCTAAGGATGAGTCCAATTCTGGGATAATCTTGATGATTCGAGAAGGAACTAAAAGGGTTTTTTCGAGAGATCATTTTGTTTGAGTAAATCCTTGGAATCTATATATTTAACGATTAGTTCTAAAGAAAGTTTCTTCTACTAGTTTCTACAAACTTCTCTTTTTGACGCTCTGACGTGTCCAGTGTCAACGATTTACATAATGAAACCAAATTGTTTCTGGCGCAATCTTTAAACCCGAGCCCGCCAATTTTTATTTTATTACACCATTTCTTTTATACCAAAGCCCAGGTTAGACCCTGGTCCATCTTTTTAAACAAAAAATGAAATGAAGAATTTAGGGTCGGTTAGAATGAGTTTTTGGGATCATTTCCTAATTTGGGACTAGGTTATTATGAAATTATAAAAGCCTATTATCTGTATTTATACTATATCATATTATTTTATTTTTTTATTATTAGATTTATTTTTGGTTTTATTTTTGGTTTGTTTATTGAATTCGTGTCGGCCGTTTTTTTTTTTGTTCTACCAGAATCTCAGCGAAGAACAGACTGAGATTTGACAAACAAAAAAAGATAACCTAACCAAACCTCAATATGTTCTTTATATGCGAAAAATGGATTAAGATTCAGTTAGGAAAAAAATAAATATATATAAACCTCAATATATTTTTTATATGCGAACAACATATTAGGGTTCGTCTAGGAAAATAATTCGACTTAGCCAAGCTCAAAACAAATTAAAAAAAAAGCTATTTTAAAACTATTTTAAAATAAAATAAAAATAATAAATAAAGCATTTGTAAGGATAATAACATGTAAACTTATATGCAAACCTTGTGATAGGTTTGGGCGCACTATTTTGAGCTTATGAGTCCACAAATTTAAGATCGAGTCTATTACAGTCATTGGAGAACAAATATAAGATTCGAATCAGGTCAAAAATCCAATCTAAATCATTTTAGAAAAGATTAAATGGGTAAACGAATCTAAATCATACTCATACCAACAAAGCATTCATATATCCTTGAGATATCACGAAGGTGTACAACTATGTACACACCTATAGAAATCTAACAATAAAACGTCCATGCCCATACCAAATAGACCATATATCCATGAGATATCACTTAGGTGTACAACTACGTACACACCTACAATAATCGAACAAATCGAACAAACATGCCCACAAAACAGTCCATATATCCATGAGATATCATACTGGTGTATAACTATGCACATACATACAACAAATCTAAAAAAAATCATTCATGCCCACAAAAGAAGTCCATATATCTTTGAGATATTACAAAGGTGTACAACTATGTAAATACCTGCAATGTACATAGTTGTACAGTAAAATACACATGCTATATCAAATGAAGATAATAATTTCTTCTCTCAAATTCATCACCATGAACAAAAATACAATGTACAATAAAGTGCACCTGAAAACTCACAAAAAAAGATATAAATTAGTTCTCAATAATTTATATAGACACACAAATAGAAAACAAAAAAAATCTAAAAATCAACCCAAATAAAATTACAATTATGAAAAAAGAAGAAAAAGAGAAAAGAAATCCATGAAAATAATGATAAACCAAAATTTTTAACTAACCTTTTTAATTGAAGATTAAGAAGAAAATTTTAATTTATTTTCTCTCTCCAAAGGAAGAAGAAGATGAAAAAAAACGCCTACAACAACAATCAAATCTCATATCTATCTTCTCAAATCAAAGATGAAGATGAAAAAACTATGAAATTAAAACGTGGAAAAAAAGATGATGAAGAAATCCCAAATCTATTATTCTCTCCACAAGAAGAATAAGATAAATCCTAGATCTACTTACTCTTGCTACAATAGTGGTATATGTTTTCTCTCTTCAAAAATTAAATGATAAATTTTTATTAAACAAATCACCGAATATGGATTGATAAAGGATATTTATGAAATTTTTTTTTTTTTAAATCGAACTAACCCGTGAAAAAAAGGACCAAAACGTATATATATATTTGTAAAAGGGACTAAAATGTACAAAGCTTTAAGGATTGATTAATTCCTGCTTTTAAGGGACATGACTAAAACGTCTAAAGCCCAATGAATATAAGGACATGACTAAAACGTCTAAAGCCCAATGAATATAAGAAATATTAATTCCTACTTTTAGGATTGATTTATGTTAGAGAACATAAACATTTCAATTTCTAGTATCCAGACATATTATAAGTGGATTGTTACGATCTCGGAAGACAAATTTATTTTAAAAGAATAGTGAACCTTTTTGCGAAGTGTTAGGTCCAAACTGAATACCATGCGTTCCACTAAAGAAGTTGATATGAGAAGCAGACTTGGATTTTGAATTGGTTTCAAAGGAAGATCCATTAACCATTTTTTTGTCCATCCAACTAATTTTTCGCAGTTGTTGGTGCATTGTTGTATCTTTGATTTGTTTTAATCTGATTTATTCCGCTGCTAATTTTTGCAGAAAGGGTTTGCATTTGCTCATTGTACAACTTGCAAGGCCAAATATCACATGAGAGTGCAAAGTACTATTGTAGATAGGAAATGGCGAACTCTGAAGTTCCGTTTCTTTGTCACTAGAGATATACTTTCAATTTTTATCTGTGTCCAACTTGTACGTCCACATGGTTTTTAGTTTTTCATTGTTGCTGTTGTTGTCGTTGTTCCCTCTTCTTTGTTTTCCTTCCAATTTTTCTTTACTGAGTTAGATATATCTAGGGCTACACAAATCGGTAAACCGGCCAAACCAGATCGAACTGAACCGAAAAAAGACCGAACCGAGACGAATCGAACCGAATGCTTAATGGTGATCAACGGTTATGGATTATAGAAAACCGGTTGTTCCTGGTTCGGTTTTGGTCCTGCCCTTAAACCGAACCGAACCGAGTCGGTTTAAACCTAATAATCTACACCGTAGGATCTGAGTTATATTAGCCGTAGGATCTCTAACCCTAGTATATAAAACAAAATTTCTAGGGCTGTTTTACTTCTTTCTCCCTGTGCGCCTCCCTCTTCTCTTCCCCTTTCTTCTGAGACTTCTTCTCTTCCCCTCTCTTCTATGTCTTTTCATTTAGTGCAAGATCTGTATTCTAGTTAAGATTGTTTTTGTGGAAGGTTATGACATGCATTAGCTTCAGTGAAGGTTTTGTTAATAAAGATGAATTAATTTTTCTATTTGTGTGATTTGTGTTCATAGTGACTTGATGACTTTGACTTGATTATGCCTGGTTTTCTTTGATCAATTTCCAGTTTGTGATTTGTTTAGTTATTTTGAAGTTATGTTAGACTCACTCTCGGTCTCGGATGGCATGGTAGACTGGTAGTTGCCCTGGTTTTCTAGCTATGTGTATTCTGTTTGCTCTGATTTTCTTCCCCTTCCTATCTATCTCAATTAGTTTTTTTTTTTCCTTAGCAAAATAAGATATGGGTTTTGTTAATCAATAATTCACTTTCTTAATCTAACCCCTTTGTTTATTTTTTTTTTAATCTGCAGATGCACATCTTTCAAATAGTCTTGGTGTATCCTATGTTCAGCTAAGAAATAATCTACCATCACCAACAAAATCAGATCTTTAATGACTGTGTGGGTAATGTTTAGTTGATAATTATGATAAAAGGGTATACAAATAGGCGGTTAAATGAGTATTTCCTGTCACCCCGGCCTCATTCACTACTGCTGCTGCAACTAATAGTGATGATGAGCAGCTGCAAGAGGATCAATTTAAGGAGGATCTGAATTTATCATCATCTCCTGTCAACTAACGATGCTGATCAAATTTTTAAGCAACAACAAGAGCTTCTTCATAAGGAGGATCTGAATTTGTCATCATCTCTTGAATACCATGAATGGTTGATTGAACCTGAATTAAGCAGCTAGCAGAAGCTTACAACTGATTCAGAGATTGAAACTCTAATTTTACTGATAATTAAATAGTAATCATATATATGTTGTTTATTTAACCTTTTTTTTTTTAGTTTTATTCACAAAAAAACAGATAATTTTACTGATAGTTAAATAATGATCATATATGTTTTTTTTTTAGTTTTAGTTTGAAATCTGAACCGGTTAAAACCGAAACCGAACCGGTTAAAACCGTAACCGAGTCGGTTCAAAACCGAACCGAAGCGAAAACCTTAATGGTAACACTCGGTTTTTAAAGTCAAAAACCAAGACTATCGGTTTTGGTAATGGCTGAGTCAAAAACCGAACCGAACTGTACCATGTGCACCCCTAGATATATCTTAGTGAGTTTAGCCATTAAGTCTTTTGTTTTTTTGTGCTCAGGCAATTGGTTTATTGGCATCTTTGGTGTATCTTGTTGATGCATCTCAGAACTTCGCGTTACGCCTGGCCTTGCATTTTCCTGGTGTAGTTGGCTTCTATTACATATGTGGTATGCCTCATGAGTCTGATTTACGTGCTTATCATTTTGCTCTTTGTCTTTCCCCTTTACATTCTGCTAAATTCTTGCATATCTCCTCCGATATTGCAGTGTATTTGATGCCATAGGTTTATTTCACAAGTGAACATTTTGATAGGATGTTAAGTTTCATCCTTGTCCCACTTCATTATCTCATTGCCCTTAATTTCAGATTTTTTCCTTTATGGTCAGCAAATAGTTTAGGCATGTGTTTTTTATTTTTCATTATTTTTCAGCGTATTTCTGGTGATTTGCAGGGGCATTGCTGCTTTTTGTTTTGGTTGGATTGTCTGGTTGCTATCTGACGTGTTTTGATGGAAGAGTGAGAGGTCATCTAGCTCATCCATGTCGACAATTAACTGAATGTTGCTGCAGTTGTGGGTAAAATTCCTTCCATTGGCAACATTGCTGGGATGGTTATCATTAATAACATCTCTTACTAAAAGTATTCGTACGTATAAGTGAAATGATAGGACAATAAAAAACAAGAAACATAATATCAAGATATGCTTGCTATTACCTGTCAAATGTGGGGGCTCCAAACTAATAGCCAACACATAAAGGATGCTGACTAGACATGATGAGTCATCATTCCACATAGATATCCAACCTGTAATCACATGGCATTCACATGGTCTTCACGTGTTACAAGATCATGACATGTATATAAAATGTGTGTAAGACAGAATCAATTAATGAAAGATTCTTTTATTCTTCGTTTGTCTTACTCTAATATGGTATCAGAGCATTTTCTTGGGAAAACGCTAAAGAAAAATTGAATTCTTTAAGATCTGTGAAAGCCATTAATGGCAAACAATTGAAAACAACATTATATTCATCGTTTATTTCAAATCAATTGCTTGATTCACTCAACAGCAACAGTACTGTCACAGTAACAAATTAATACACGCCAGACAAAAGAGGAATGCTGTATTCATTAAGTTTCTTGGAAAGAAACGTTTTCTTTCTTGATTCTTGAAGCATTTATTGCTAAATCAAAGATAGCTGTTCAATGCCTTTATTACTGACAGACGCGTGATTATTCAGACTATTGGTAACGTAGTCAAAAGTAGCATCCAATTTTCTCGATTCTTCACTCAACAACAGCATTTAATTTTCTTTTGAATTTCTGGATTCAATCAACAACAGTAATGTCAGGCGCATGCTTCTTGGTTTAATACAATACAGAGAACATAACAAGAAACCAACGGTTTCTTTTGAATCGATTGTCAGTAAACATCAATTAGATGTCAGTCTCAAGAGTAGTGGCAAACAAGAGTTAGTGGATCTCATTAATTCAAAGAAAATTTCGAGAAGCATTTAACACAGGAAAGCTATTAAGAAATCAAATCACCAATATATAAGAATGCACAAGAACAAGACGTAACTCTTTTATTTCTCTCTGCTTCTTATTTTCTCAAGTATTCTCTCTGCTGCTTCTATCTGCTAAACATCTTTACTGATCTTGAAGATACAAACTAGAAACTCTGGTTTTATACTATTAAGAGGTTTCAAATCTACTCTTGATAATCTTTACCCAGACTTTCTTGTTTGTAATTAAGTTGATTATTTCATATTCTTGATCTAGAATTTTTCTGCTCTCTATCAAATCTTCTGATCTACGATATATGATTGAAACATTCCCATCTATTTCATCTTCTATCATGGAAAATACTACATCAAATGTTTTCTCTAAAGTACCTCTCAATCAACTCTATAATTTTGTTCATTTGAAGTTAACAGAAGAAAACTTTCTAGTTTGGAAAAATCTTCTGAATTCCAATCATCCAAAAATACAAGCTAAAAAAATTCCTAGATGGTTCTTACCATTGTCCTCCACAGTTCACTAATCATAGAAATCAACAAAACGGAGTTGAAAACCCTTTTTATACGGAGTGGATTGATGAAGATTCCACTATTACTATGTGGATCAACTCCACAATTTTTGATTCAATCATAACATATTTTACTCATTCAACAACTTCTACCTCTCTCTGGCAAAACATTGAAAATCGCTTTGGCAGAGCTTCTTCAACCCATTCCATTCAGTTAAGAACCAAACTACTTTCTATCACTCAAGGAACACGATCAGTTTCTTCTCTGATTAATGAAATTAAAACACTCTCTGATCAACTGGCTTCTGCTGGTGAAATAGTCAGTGATAAAGAATTGGTTGTTATTACCCTCAAAGCTATTAATGATGACTACATCCCCTTCGCAACGTTGATGCGTCACAGAAATCCACCGGTAAATTGCATCGAACTCCACAAAAATCTTCAGAGTGAAGAGACGGTAGTTCAAGAACGCATAAAGATTCAGAAAGAAGAGCAGCATGCAAAGGCTTTCTTCACTAACTATGGAAGAAACTACTCCAGAGGTTCTTCTTCAAATCATCGGGGGTATCACAGGACTAATCAGAGAAATATGAACTATAGACAGCGAACTCCGAATCCAACTATATTTCATAAAAGAATGACTGACAGAGGAGTAAATCTGAACAATAAACCAATATTCCAAATCTGCAACATCCCGGGTCACATAGCTACTACGGCACACAGAGACTTAATTTTCTTATCAAGGGAGAACACCACCAGCAAATCTCACAGCGATGTTGGCTGCAGCTGATATTTTTGGTGAAGAGGAATGGATAGCAGACAGTGGTGCTACTAACCACATCACATCTGATAGCAAGGTACTGCAAGAATGCACACCCTATGATGGTACAGAGACAATACAAACTGCAAATGGGGAAGTTATGCAGATAACACACTTAGGTAATACTCGAAAGTCTACTGGTATTAACTTTTTCATGCTTAATAATGTTCTAGTTGTCCCTAGAGCATCTCATAACCTCCTGTCTATTCAGAAATTTGCTGGTGATAACCATTGCTCATTAATATTTGATTCATCTGGTTTCTATGTGAAGGACAAGACCACAGGGAAATTACTTTTCCGAGGTCCACATAGGAACGGTCTCTACCCCTTTTCATTCATCAACTCCAATCATGCTCCACAAGCACTATCATCTACAATATATGATAATCTTACACTTCACAGGAGGTTTGACCATCCATCATTCCAGACTCTACAAAAGTTATGTCATATCTTACATCTATCTAGTTCTTTACGTAAACCCTTATCATGTATGGACTGTCAAACTTATAGAAGTCATAAACTACCTTTTAGTATGTCTCATTATGTTGCAAATAAACCCCTTCAGCTACTGCATATGGATCTCTGGGGACCATGTCATGTAGCATCTGCAGCAGGAAACATGTATTATGCAAACATTATTGATGAATATTACAAATATTGCTGGATTTTGCCATTGGCCTCCAAGTATGAGTTTAAGCATGTGTTTGTTCTGTTTGTTAAGAGAATAGAAAACTTGTTATCTCATCCAGTGGTTACTATTAGAACTGATAATGAAGGAGAATTTGTAAATCACTTCCTAGAAGATTTCTGTGCCGCTAGAGGAATAACACATGAAATGTCCTTTCCACATACCCCAGAGCAAAATGGAGTAGCAGAAGTGAAGCATAAACACCTTCTAGACATTACTAGGACTCTTCTATCTCAGTCTAAGTTGCCTACATCTTTCTGGGTTGATGCCTTGCAGACATCAAACTTCTTGATCAACAGACTACCTACTAGGTACATAGAATACCAATCTCCCTATCAAGTATTATTTGGAAAGACACCAGATTACTCTTTTTTAAGAGCTTTTGGATGTAGCTGCTATCCATGGTTGAAGCCATACACCACAAATAAGTTACAACAGAGAAGCAAATGTTGTGTGTTCTTAGACTACAGTTTGCACCAAAAAGGATATAGATGCTTGGACCCTACAACAGGAACAGTCTACATATCAATACATGTTACATTTGATGAAACTGAGTTTCCTTACTCCAATTTGGTTAGTTCGATTACCACAGAGCAGCCTCCTACAATCTTTAGTCATCCTCAGCTTAATTCTAAATCAGCAGTAGATCATACTACAACCACTGGGGAAGATGTTTCTTCTACAGTACAAAACATTCACAGCATGATCACAAGAGGGAAAGCAGGAATTAGCAGGCCCAGGTCCCTTGATTCTACTAGGTACCCAATACACTCAGCCCTACTTGGTACTTCTATTGCTGTTCCAACGTGTATCACATCTGCCAACAGAGAACCAGTCTGGAGTGAAGCAGCTAAAAATGAATATCAGGCCTTATTAGATGCTGGGACATGGTCTCTTGTGGATATACCTGACCAGGCTAATGTAGTGGGTTGCAAATGGGTATTTCGGGTGAAATACAACCCAGATGGAAGTGTAGCTAGGCACAAAGCCAGATTAGTTGCAAAAGGGTATCATCAAAAACCAGGCCTGGACTTCGAAGACACGTTCAGCCCAGTAGCAAAACCGGTAACAATAAGAGTAATACTGTCTCTTGCTGTTCAATACAATCGGACTATTAATCAGTTAGATGTCTCGAATGCATTTCTTCATGGAACTCTCAAAGAGGTAGTGTATATGACTCAACCACCAGGCTTCATAGATCAGGGAAGGCCCAAAGCTGTATGTTTACTAAAGCAATATATGGGCTCAAACAAGCGCCAGGGCCTGATATGATAAACTGAGTTCCAATCTATCTACACTCGGATTTGCACAATCGAAGGCAGACACATCCATGTTTGTCCACCACAACAAATCAGTTATTACTGTAGCACTGGTATATGTGGATGATATTTTACTAACAGGGAACTCAAAAGACCATATTCAACTTGTTATACAACAGTTACAGGGACAAATTCCAGTCAAGGATATGGGACAGGTCCACTACTTCCTGGGCCTGGAGGTATCCAGAGGTGCAGACTCACTGTTGCTGGGCCAGACGAGATATGCCTTGGACTTGCTCACTAAATACAAAATGGATGGATGTAAGCCTTGCAATACACCCATTGCAGTTTCTACAACCCTTACAAAGACCTCAGGGGAGATTTTAGATGACCCAATGGAGTATCGGTCCCTAGTCGGAGCATTACAATATTTGACGTGGACACGACCGGACACTTCATTTGCAGTCAACCTTGTGTGTCAATATGCATGAGCCTAGAACATCCCACCTAGAGGCTGCCAAACGCATCCTAAGATATGTAAAAGGGACACTGTCCATTGGGCTATGAACGTGTCTTACCAGTAGTGAAGCTTGTTCTCAAGGTCAGGGGAAGAATTCCTCCTTGTATCCGAATACTTCTCTGGTAAAAGTGTGAGAAATGTTTATTATCTAGTTCCAGAAAGTGTTCAGTTACAAGCCCATAGGGAGTATGTATGATAGATAAATATCGTCAGCACTTGGGAAAAGCGAATTGAGTTGTTATTGTCCAATTAGATGCTTATTAGGTTTAAAATTACTGTTAGATTGTTCGATATGAGCTTGCCGAATCTACATATTGTAGATCCTAACTCTTGATCATAAAATTTAATAGTTATACAGCACAAATTGGACATAATGTATTACTAATACACTGCACGTCATGTTGGATTTTCAGTTTCTTACAGTCTATGAGCAATTTACATTTTAAAGTGGGTTTATTACATTTCATTTTTCAATCCTTGTAGATGTAGAGACCCTCGGTGTCCCACTGCATGTTTAGTGACATGGTATCAGGGTTTAGCAAGTGCTGGAGATTGTGCTTGCTTATCAGTTGCTAGCATAGGAGCATCATTACTTATCATGGGTGCAGCGATCGCACTAGGAATCTTCGCTTTGTTTGGATTTCTCTGTAGCATTCTTGCGGCTACAATGGTTGGGCAAAGAATCTGGCAAAGGCACTATCACATACTTGCAAAGAAGATGCTGACAAAAGTGAGTTAAAATTGTTTCCATTCAGTTTCTGTTATAACAGTGTTAAAGCATCGGTTTCATTTTATCCCATTCTAGGAAGACTGCTTCATGACGGACCGTGCAGTATTAAACTGAAAAATCCCATCATCCTTTCATCATATAGCAACTTGCTGCTAAACGATGAATTGTTTGAGTCACCCACCTAACTGAAGTGATGGGGCAGGTAAACAGCCGTGGTCTTGTTTTATGACAGATGCCCCTTTCAGTCCACGTAAGGATAACGGTTTAATAGAGTTTATGATTTCATTAATTAATGATAGATACATTTACAGCATGTTTATATAGCATTCAGATTGATTGAATGATCCTATAGAATAGGAGTTGTTGTTGTGGTTGTTGTGAAGAGTCCGGTTCCTATGGGAGACCGGAATATGGTTGTTAGACTAAGTCTAGTTTATCCTTTAACATGCCCCCTCAAGATGGACGGCGTTGAGAAGTCCAATCTTGGATGTAGCTGCAAAAACTTTGAGTTGGGAAAGTGGCTTGGTAAGGATACGGCCAATTGGTTTGAGTACACCCGGCTGGAACTTGCGGGACTCATTGGCATTGAAGATGCTGGAGAAAAAGATGGTGCGGCTGCAGCAGGAGCATCAGTTGGTGGTGCTGCTGGTGAAGAAGATGGAGATGGTGTTGCTTCCGTTGGTGCTGATGCAGGAGATGATTTTGATGAGGACGGAGTTGGCGCCGTTGCTGATTGTGAAGTGCAGGATCTGTGGATGCAGTAGATGATGCTGATGCTGGATGTGGTGGAAGCAAAGGTTTGGAGAGAAGCAGAGAGCTCCTTCTGTTGGTGATACAAAAAAAAAAAAAAAATCTGTTTGATGCTGCTGTGTTGGTAGTACTGAATGTATGGACTGGCGGTGGCCAAAGGACTGGGCTTTTGTTGTTGATTGTGGTGGATGTTATGTAGTTGTAGGTGATGGTGGTGGTGGTGTAGCAGTGAATCCTCTACTACTGCTGTGTAGGTGTGCTGATGGTGGAACAGTGGTAGATATTGGTTGCTGTACTGAGATGGATGTGGACTGTAGCCAAAGAAGAAGCTCCTGATGATGTTGGTATGCGAACATATAACTCCTGTGGAGTGCTGATAGAAAGATGGCGGCGTCGACTTGTTTCTTCCGTGGAGTGCTAACAAAATAGTGCAAATGATCATAGTTTATTAAGAAGCGACGGGGAAAAAAAAAAAAAAAAAAAACCTAAGAAAAATAAAACTTATACTTCATGATAACAATAAAACCTAAGAAAAGAAGAGATTTTTAGGCCATCAGATGATGGAGCCATAAGAAGAAAAACGAAAAGAAATTATAGCAGACGGAAGAAGTTTAGGATCGATAGCTCTGATACCATAATAGAGTTTATGATTTCATTAATTAATGATAGATACATTTACAGCATGTTTATATAGCACTCAGATTGATTGAATGATCCTATAGAATAGGAGTTGTTGTTGTGGTTGTTGTGAAGAGTCCGGTTCCTATGGGAGACCGAAATATGGTTGCTAGACTAAGTCTAGTTTATCCTCTAACACGGTTAAGCTTTCAGATTTGACGTGTACAAATTAGTTGCCATGCCATTTTGATAGATTCTTACATAAGGGGTACATTACTCTGTATATACTTGGCTGCTTTATCTATAGCAAGTTTAGTGGACGGTCGAGTTTGTGATTCTGTATTTAGCTTTTTGTTTGTTTTTTTGGATTGTCTTATTTTCAAATTCTTATCAGGAGTATGTAGTTGAGGATGTTGATGGCTTGGCGACGGATTCCAATTGGTCCCCACCTCCTCTTCCACCCGAGCATGTTCAGCAGCTGAAGGCACTCCGTCTCTTGTAAATTCACTTGCATACATAAATTAGATTGCATTCTTTTCTAGTTTCAGTTTCTATACTTGCAATGACAATGCTTGTGCTTTTTCAGGAATAAATTGATCTCATATAAAGTTTGTTGCAGTTCATACTTCATACTGAAAACCTCTTTTGTTTAAGAATTCGAATCCTTTCTCCCTCTCCGAAACCTATGGAAGGGATGGGTTCGTCTTGTTTAGATTCCATTTTTTATTCCTTGTCCTGACCGAACCTATTGTTGAGACAAAAAAAAGTGGTGTTTTTTTGTACCGGGATCCTTTATCGTTGCTTTGAATCATTGGGTTTAAACATTCTTTCGGTGATATTTAATCTTTCAAAGGAGGCACATCTTCAGTTCCCCCTTTTCCCTGTATATTCAGTTTTCCCCATTCCTATCTTTGCATATAAACAGGGTGATAAATCACCAATTTCACCACCATCTTACAGATTTATGAGTTGACTCAGCTCAATCTGACTCAGTGTAGCTGACTCATTTGAATATGTCAATCGAAGGAAAAACAAAAAACCTAGGTGGGTTAACTTACTCTCAACTTTCAGTGGTAAGAAAACCCACTTCAAAGATAACCTTAACGGCTCCTTGATTAAAACATTTGAAAACCATTTTTTTTCATTTCATTATTTTTCTGCTTGTTAATTAAAAATAGAGCAGAAAAAATATTTAATTCTGTAAGTTCCCGCGAGAAATTACTAGCCGTTTAATCTGCCATGCTCTTACTCAGCGTTCCTCAAATTCCCTCTCATTCTATTCCTTATCTTCTTCAACCATCTCAATTACCCGGAAGCAAGAAAATCTCAAAATTTGCCAAAACCAGTAATAATCATAAAACTACTTCTTGTTTTGTCTCAGAAAGGAACTCAATTTCATCACAACAATTAGAAGATTATCCGTTTTCTGGTCAAAACCCAGGTTCTAACTGTTGAGATTAGTCCCACATTGTATGGGAAACTAAAGATCCTGCAGTTTATAAGCCTTGGGTAACCCTAACCTTGTAAGCCGGTTTTCGAGGTTAGTTAGGCCCATGGACTTTAACATGGTATCAGAGCAGGCAATTTGTGACGAGTCTTATATGACCGCACGTATTCCGCGTCACCCGATTGATTGTCCACGTGTTAGACTCAACGAGACTACACGTGAGGGGGCGTGTTGAGATTAGTCCCACATTGTATGAAAACTAGTCCCATATTGTATGAAAACTAAAGATCCTGCAGTTTATAAGCCTTGGGTAACCCTAACCTTGTAAGCCGGTTTTCGAGGTTAGTTAGGCCCATGGACTTTAACACTAACTTTTCGTCGAAATCAGTTTTGATTGAGCAATTGGAAGACCCATCTTTGGTTGGTTCATGGATTCAATCTTGTTGTAATGTGAAAGAAGTTAGAAGAATACATTCAATTGTGATAAAGGGGTATGAGAGGTCTGTGATATATGTAGATAATAATTTAATTAGTATGTATATTAGATTTGGTAAGCTAAAAGAAGCGAGGAATGTGTTTGATAAAATGTCAGAAAAAAATGTTGTTTCTTGGACGGCGGTTTTTAATGGGTATTTGAAAGTTGGATTAGATGATGATGAGGTGTTGAGATTGTTTAATGAGTTTGTTGTACAAGGTGGAAGAGGGAATTGCCAGACGTTTGTTTGTATTTTAAATTTGTGTTGTAGAAGATTTGATTTTGAGTTGGGGAGACGAATTCATGCTTGTATTGTAAAAGGGAATTGGAGTAACGTAATTGTTGATAGTGCTATTGTGTATTTCTATGCACAGTTTGGTGATTTGTCTGGTGGGTTTCGAGTGTTTGATAGAATGCAGGAACGTGATGTTGTGTGTTGGACAACAATGATAACTGCTTGTGCACAACATGGACATGGAAAGAAAGCTATTTTTTTGTTTTCGTGGATGTTGTCTGAGGGTTTTCGTCCGAATGAATTTACAGTTTGTAGTGTTTTGAAGGCTTGCGGTGATGAAAAAGAGTTGTTGTTTGGGAGACAACTTCATGGAGCAATTGTTAAGAAAATGATTAAGAATGATGTGTTTATTGGGACTTCTTTGCTGGGTATGTATGTTAAATGTGAGGAAGTACTTGATGCTAGGAGGATTTTTAGTGGAATGAGAAGGCGGAATATGGTTACTTGGACTTCTATGATTTCGGGGTCTGCGCAAAATGGGCTTGGTGAGGACGCGATAAAGTTGTTTCGAGTAATGAAAAGACGACATATATGTGTGAATAATTTGACTGTCGTCAGCATTCTTCAAGCTTGTGGTTCAGTTGGGGCTTCAAAGACAGGGAAGGAAGTTCATGCACAGATTTTAAAGAATTCAATAGAAAACAATATCTTTATAGGAAGTACACTTGTGTGGTTTTATTGCAAATTTGGAGAGTACAGTTATGCAGCGAAAGTTCTTCAGTCAATGCCTGATAGAGATGTTGTTTCATGGACTGCAATAATCTCTGGATGTGTTCATCTTGGTCATGGCCTTGAAGCTCTACAATTCTTGAAACAGATGTTATTGGAAGGTGTGGAACCAAACCAGTTTACTTATACCTCTGTCTTGAAAGCTTGTGCTAAGTTAGATGATGTTTTGCAAGGAAAATGGATACATTCCTCTGTCAACAAAACAAAAACTTTGCCTGATGTATTTGTGGGTAGTGCTCTTATTGACATGTATGCGAAGTGTGGGCATGTTTCAGAGGCAATTCAAGTTTTTAATAGCATGCCCGGGAAGAACTTTGTTTCGTGGAAGTCGATGATTATAGGATATGCAAGAAATGGCCGATGCAATGAGGCTTTACAGCTCATGTATCGGATGAAAGCTGAAGGCTTTGAGGTGGATAACTACATTAAAACAACAGTTATCAGTGCATGTGGGGATATTGAATGGGATTTGGAATTTGACCAATGCATTCAATTATAGGTGACGTGTTCTAATATAAGTTTGAATACAAATTGGTAAAGAACTGATACCGTCAGGTTTACAGATTATACTGATTCGTTGTGGGGATTTCTGGTAATAAGGAAATATGAGCCTCAATGAGCACCAACAGAAGTTGATTGGATTTTTGATGTGTTGGCTCAAATTGAATCGATGAAAGATTAATCTATACGTAATCCTAAATTATCTCATTGGATATGGCGGTGGCCTATGAGATCTTGTGATTGAAGTCCTGCAACTTGAGTCAGACATATCATATGCAGTTCAACAATTAAGGTCGGCTGTTCACTACCGATATTTCTATTTCCATCCGATACTTCTACACTATTTGCTAATGACTGCTGGTAATTCATTCAACCAACATACTTTGGAACCTCTGGATATTCGCAGGCCATGGAAGCTTGTAAACACCGTAAACCATACAAGGTATCTAAACATTCTGCAAACCTTTTTTCCTCTGTATCGTTTGCTGCAATCTGTAACTGTAGATTAATTGGCTACCGATGTTGTCGATAATCAAGTTGTTATATATACAAGAGAAGGTGATTTTCCTGCTCTTATTTTTTTTTTTTCTTATTCTCATAGTAAATGCTCTTGCTAACAGAAACACACATCTACCTGTCTACCAACTTGTAAATACATATAGGTTTGCTGCTTTTAAATGACCCATGTTATGTCAGTTGCTGAATTCTGCTTAGGCCTTTCTCGAATGGATAAACTTGCACTGAAACAAAACTAAATACCATTTGCTCTTTGATCCCTATATAGGATATGTGATGTCAGTTACTAATGATGTATCATGTAAGTAAACAGTCATTTTTAAGCTGACAATGTGAACAACATGGTTATCAATCTGTGTTCCTTTCTCCTTGCCTAACAGATCGAACCCAAACCCGTTACAAAGAACACCCATCCTTGAGGTCTTCCCTTTTCTGAAAGGTGATTTTGTCTAGAATTCAATAGGACACACTACCAGACCAGTTGTGCTAATTAGCTTTTATTCTGTTATCAAGGTTCCTCTTCCGGTATATTTCTGTTCAGATTCACCTAGGTTTTTTTATCAACCCACAGTGCCGTATTAAGTTCTCATGGAGCTTCAGCAGTATATATGCAGAGCAGAGAGGTAGAGAGGGTGAAGAATGATCCATCCCTTAACGGATTTCCCACTGCGAATATCATCAGCTGCTAAAATTGGGTATAAACATCTACTCGTGTCAACGGTGAACCTATAATAAAAGTTGTTGTACTTACCATCTCGTAAAAAAAAATCATTACTCAGTTCAACGGCCACAGACAAAGGCATTCAATGGGTCTTTACTTTAGATTCTTCATGTTATCATGTTGTTTATGGTTGTTCTTGGGGTTTGGAAGAGACTTGAGTAGAATAATCTTGGTTAGGTATCGCCTTAAATCTGTCCCAAAGAAATGCAGAACTTGTTAAATTTACTGTAATTTCTCTCCATTATTAGATCCACAGCCACAGGACAACCCCCCAAAAACTTACTGAATAATAATTACACGAATACAAATGGTAAAAATATGCAGATTCTTAACGAGAATGCTCTAAATCTACGCATCAAAAAAGCGAAAATACACAGGATTTTTGGGTGTCAATCGTAGTAGAGTTACTCATAAAAAAAAAACAGACAGTACTTGTTTATCTGACTTCAATACAAGTTCGGTTAATTGGTCCGACCATTTCAGTTAACAACTCAACTAACATGGCATGGGTGATATTAAATTTATAGCTTTGGAACTTGAACTGGTGTAGTAAAAGAAATAACAACACTGCACATTTTTTACATTAAAGATCGGAAAGGATATCACAAGTGTTGGACCCAAAAAAAAACTACACATGAGGCAGGTGTGGATTCAGATGGGCTTAAAAATTAAATTTGATCTGGACTAAGGCCTTAAAGAAGAAAAAAAAAATCAGACCTGAGGGTTTAATCTGGACTGCAGCCACGGTTACTCCTCTCATAAATCCATCACCGATATAAGGGAATCTATATTCTTGGTTAGTTAGGTTTCTGGACTTCAATAAAAATAACACCCGTTACAAAAGCCGATTAATCTACTAAATCACCAGATCAATGACTGATTTGATATCTTTCTATGCATTGAATAAATTCTAAATTTTACTGCTGAACAAAATTTTACTGCTACTTTACTGTAATCTGAACTTAAATTTACTGCTACTTTACTCTAGTAAGAATGTATTGATCCACCCCAAAGAAATTTCCCGCTCTTCCACCCAAGTTTCCAAAACTGCCTTTTCTATTTCTTCCTTGACAGTTTCAACTTTCATTCCTTGTTCTTTTAAAACTCAAAAACACTTTCATTTTCTTCTTCATTTCCCTTTCACTTAGACTTCTTCAAAAAAAAAAAAATCATTACATTTTATTAATCCATTTGTACACAAATAAATCACACAGACCCTTTTCCCTATAATCCCTACTCATAGACTTGATTACTTAAATCCCTAAAATCCCTCTTCTCTCTTTAAACCCCCATCAAAATCCTCATTCTTTTTCTTCTTCTTTTAAGGGTAAGTAAATCTGACTACTCTCTAAACCCCTGATTAAGTTTTATTTAATTTCCGAGTTTACATTTTACAGATTGATTGAATGATGAAATGATGTTAGTACAAGTTTTATCTAACTTGTTTTGCTTTACATTTGATGATTCTTGATTTAGTTAGTCAATATTTGAGTAGAAAAGATGATACCTTTACTGTACCACTAGGGTTTATCTACTATTTAAGAAATGCCCCTTTTCTTTATTTGAGGATAAGGAGGAACATGTGATCTTAGTCTCAGCATAGGGTTTTAGCCTTTCTTAAATGATTGTGATTAAGGTTTGGATTTCATTTTTTTCAGTCTCACAGCGCTTATTCATACGTTATTTCTGATTTGTTGCAGATTTTATATGATATTGGAGTTGAAATGTTGTGTATTTGTTTTACTATTATTGTCTAACATGATCCAAATGAGAAGCTTACATTAAGTCTTGAATGATTTTGGGTTTTGGTTTGGTTCTTTGAATATGTAATTTCTATGTGAGATATGTGCCATTGTTGAGGTTGTACCTGCATTGTAGTCTTGATAAGTACCTTATTGCTTCCTGCAGTGGTTGCATTTCTTTGAATTAAACGCAAAAGGATACTAAGCTTTGCATTGTTGTTGTTGAAGTCATGGAAAATGAAGATTCGATTGAGAAAAAGGTAATTGACTCCACAACTGCTGAAAAGGTGGAGTTAGATACCATCAATCTTCAAGCAGAGAATCATAATGAACTGTTGGATAAAATAGAATCCTTAGACATTGACAGTGAAGACCCCAAGTTAATTCATGAGAAAGAGAAGGGAGAGTCAGGCGACCATGAGATTCAGAAAGTGGGATATGGAAGTCAAGATGAGATGAGTCGAAGTATGGATAAAGCTTACGAAGAGGAGCAAGAACCTGTCTTTGATGGAACTGAGATTCCTGAGGTGGAAACTATGAGGATTTCGTCTACTGGTTCTCTGGATCTTGATTCAGAGGCACAAGGATCTGCATGGTCTGAAAAGGCTGTGGCACTAGGAAAAATCGTTAAGGAGAAGAGCGTCGTCGCTGTTTCCAGTGTTTTTCGTCGACTTTCTGGAAGTAAAGATGAAGAAACACAAAATGTTCCTGATGGTGAGGAGAAGGATGATGGTTCAAATGGCAGTTCTAAGGAGGAAGAGGATAAGAAAACAGGAAATGAATCAAAAGAGGCGTCTAAAAACCCATTGGAGCGTTTTGGCTGGAATCCTTTAGCTATGATTAAACGTGATCTGAGTATGCAGGGCAACGTTGAGCAAGGGGAGGATAACAGTGTAGAAAGTCCAGTTCCACCACCATCCATGAAAGGAAGAATTCTACTGTATACGAGGCTAGGCTGTCTGGAATCAAAGGATGTGAGGTTATATCTGCAGGCGAAAAATCTCAGATATATTGAGGTTAATATTGATGTTTACCCCAGCAGAAAGTTGGAGTTAGAGAAGCTCACGGGGTCTTCTGCTGTTCCCAAGGTGTTCTTTAATGAAGTTTCTGTTGGAGGACTGGCTGAGGTCAAGGCCATGGACGAGAGTGGCAGTCTTGACGAGAAGATTAAAGAGCTCATCTCCGAGGAACCATCCTCCGAGGCTCCTTTACCACCACTTTCAGGCGAAGATGATGTATCATGCAGTGGAACAGTTGATGAACAGGCTACAATTGTTAAGAAAATGGAAGAGACTATTTCTGTTAAGGACAGGTTTTACAAGATGCGAAGGTTTACCAACTGTTTTCTAGGTTCAGAGGCTGTGGATTTTCTGTCAGAGGACCAATATATGGAAAGAAAGGAGGTTGGTTTCATATACGCGGTCAATCTTGAAATGCGGTAACTTTTCTCACTGTAAATTATAATCTTTCTCTAATGTGATGCAGGCTATTGAGCTTGGTCAACAGCTTGCAAAAAAATACTTCTTTAGACACGTTCTTGAGTGAGTCCTTTTTATCTGTCTTTTTCTAAAAAAATTTAGTCTCTCCTTCTCAAATTTTTTCCCTAGTTCTGATATGCATTGCTTTTTATCTATAGCGAGAATATTTTTGAAGATGGTAACCACCTCTATCGATTTTTGGATCATGATCCCATCGTGTCATCTCAGTGCTACAACATTACAAAGGGAATAACTGATGTTAAACCGAAGCCTGTGATAGAGATTGCTTCAAGGTTAAGGTTTCTATCTTTTGCTATGTTTGAAGCTTACACATCTGAAGATGGAAAACATGTCGACTACAGAAGTATCCATCGCAGTGAGGAGTTTGCAAGGTTGGTGGTCTTACTATTCTGCTTTCAAATCCCACACTGTTAAGTTGTGTATATAATGCATCCTATCCTGGCATTCAATCTGTTCTGTTTCTTAAAAAGGTATCTGAGGGTGGTTGAAGAGCTTCAGAGAGTGGAGTTGCAGGATCTGTCAAGAGAGGAGAAGCTTGCTTTCTTCATAAATCTCCACAATATGATGGCGATCCACGCAATACTGTTGTGGGGTTATCCCATTGGAGCTATGGAGCGGAGAAAGATGCTAGGTGACTTTAAGTACGTCGTTGGAGGGTATACCTACTCGCTTTCTGCTATCCAGAATGGAATCTTGCGCTGTAATCAGCGACCTCCATATAATATCACCAAGCCCTTTGGTGGGAAGGACCCACGTTCCAAGGTGAAATATGCCCTCTGCTATTGGTTGTCCTGGAACCCTTGTTTAGAATTCTTTAGTGTATGTGATTATTGAGTATTCCCTTAAAAAGTAATGTGTTTAAAACAAATGTTTTCTATCTTACTGTAAGGTAGCTAAAGGTCTGATGCGCTGCCACAAGCAAGTTTTTCTGCAGAATTTCTAACCTTAAACATGTACATTATGGCAGATAGAAAAGAAAATTAGTGAGAAATGTAAAAATAATTTCTAGAAAAGCATACAGTACCATTAGGTTGTCTTGTTTGCTCTTTTTTTGCAAGTCTCTCTATGGAAGAACATAATGGTTGCTTGAGTTTTTTCTAAGAGATATTGTGTGTGTGGTAAGCTACTAAATTTTGAGTCGATATGATGTCACTATAACAAATGGTTGTTATAACATATATAATGGTTAATCGATGTAAAAGCATCGAGACTAACTTATTTTCGTGTGTAAATATTTCCCAGCAGTGCTTCATTTTGACATATCCTGGCTCTAGGAATGTGTTTCCATTTTAAACCATAAGGTTACAACAATTAATTGGCCAATACTGGTTTTTATGGACTTTGCATTAGAAAGATAGATGATGCATAACTTCAGGTGATTATTTTACTTTAACTCTGTTCTATTGTTCCTGCATCACCAGGTAGCTCTTCCATACTTAGAACCCTTGATTCACTTCACCCTAGTCTGTGGTACCAGATCTGGTCCTGCACTTCGCTGCTACTCACCTGGAAACATCGACAAGGAACTAATGGAAGCCGCCCGCAACTTCCTCAGGAATGGAGGGCTTATTTTTGACCCAGCAACTAAAACAGCTTATGTCACCATAATCCTCAAATGGTAAGTTTGTAAAGAAAAATGGGTGACCCCTTTGTTTATGAAAGCTAAGTTTATGCCCTAGTTAAAAAAAAGAAATTGGTTCATTAGTACAGATTGGCCATTTGTATGACATACATCTTATAAATTTTTGTACTTTCCAGCCACTGACATGATGGATTTCTTATCCTGCTGGGTTATTTTCCTCCATTTTACCCTACAGGTTCAGTGTTGATTTTGGAAAGACCGAGGGTGAGGTAGTGAAACATGCAGCGAACTACTTAGAGCCAGAGAAATCAGAAGAACTGCTGGAGTTAGTTGCTAACAATCAGTTGAAAGTGACATATCAGCCATATGATTGGGGTCTGAACTGTTAACAAGCTATTTCAGCTGCAATTTCTTGCTCACCCTCATACTTAGCCAGGCGTCAGAGACATACCCTTAGTTTACTTATTGTTTTGCTTCTTTTTTTTTCCACAGGAAAATCTTAAATTAGATTGAAAGTTTTCATAGTTTCACTATAAATTCCTTTAGGCCTGTAGTTTTGATGGTCAATGCTAGTATTGTATAAGATTTTACTGTATTTGCATACCTGAAAAATATGCATTGTTTTACAGTTCCAACACATCTTCTATTATCGTATAGCAGAATCTGCTTCTATAGTTGTGACTCGATTAGTAGAAAGTAAAAATTATTTCCACCTTATTTCTGAACTCTACTTTAACCGCAAGGAAGCTGGCAAAGAATGAAAATTATCTCTATCGCTTGCAGTCTTGCGTCATAGCTTACAAATATGACCCTTCTTTCAACTCTTTCTGAATTTCTGCGCACAAATCTTTAGCTTCTACAGGCATAATATCTTCCAAAATACGAGGACCCTGTCCACATTGTACAGCCTGGCCTTCCTGGCTTCAGTAATCGTATAGACGTCTGAATGTGACCCAACAATGCATCTCCTGTGGTTGCACATTTTCTTCTAATATTGTGACAAGAGAGTGAAAGCTTCAATTTAGAAAAATTTATGAGGACTCATAAAAGGAGTTCTTACCCAAAAAACTTTCCGAGAATCATTATGGCGCCAATCCATAAGCACCACGAGCACCCAAAACCATCCCTGTGGTGGTAAAAATACTTCAGGTAGATGCTTATCTCCATCTTACCAATAATCACCACAGGAACACAACCCATCTTTAAAATGATGAAAACGAGTAACGTCTCGCACCACAATTTCTCTCTGCACAAGTTTTGATATGTATTTAATTGCCGAATGACAATCGTTACAGACTCTGAGATTTTTAATGATCCTTAAAGTTGTTTTCTCAGGGGTACTCATCAACCCAAATGCTATTGCTAGCTTCTCGCTGTGATGGCTCAGTATTTCATCCTTCAACTCTTCATCTAAATCATGTAATACTGCTTTGGTATCTGGAACAAATCCTAATTTCTTGATCTCCTTCCAGAGCTCTGCCATTTTCTTATAAATTTCATCTCTCTGCGGATGTAACGCATCTTCAACTCCGAAAACATGATTTGTTTTGTTGATCTCAAGCCAACTAACTCCTCTATCTTTCTTCACACCTCTGTCCTTCATCAACTTCCTTATTTTTGCATTATCTTCATATCTTCCGCATACAGAATATACATTAGCAAGAGCTGCATAAGCTCCACTATTCCCAGGATCAATCTCTAGTAATCTTGATGCTGCAATTTCTGCCAATTCAGCATTTTTATTAACCCTGCATGCACTTAAAAGTGAACCCCAAGCTATAACATCTGGTTCAATTGGCATTTTCTCTATGAATTTTAAAGCTTCTTCTGACAATCCAGCACGCCCTAGTAGATCAATCATGCAAGCGTAATGGCTAAGAGTGGGTACAATCTTATGTATATTCTGCATTAGACCAAAATAATTTTGGCCTTGTTCAACCAATCCAGCATGGGTACATGCAGATAATACTCCGACGTATGTTATATGATCGGGTTTAATTTTAAAAGTAAGCATCTCCTCAAACAGTTCAATAGCTTCTAATCCAAGACCATGTTGAGCTAAAGCTATAATCATGGATGTCCACGAGACATTATCTCTGATCCAAGATACCTGACTGAAAACCCGTTTCGCATTCTCAATACTTCCAGCTTTAGCATACATGGCAATTAGAGCATTTGCTACAGAAATTGAAGATTCCGCTCCTGATCTCAACGCACTAGCGTGAATCTGCTTTCCATGATTCAGCGAAGCCAAGCTTGAACATGCACTTAGCATGGCAGATAATGTGAAATTGTTAGGCTTCGGTCCACAGATAAGCAAACATCTAAACAGCTCTATTGCATCATTATTAAATCCATTCTGCACATAGCCTACTATCATGGCAGTCCATGCTACCACGTCTGGATCATTCAGCGAATCGAAGAAGTCTCTAGCAAGCTTTACATCTCCAATCTTTACATATCCATCAAGCAGAGATGTAGCTGATATGATATTAAGATTAGAAACCATGCCTCTATCAACAATTTTTCGAGCAATTCCAAGCCCACCAGATTTTGAATACATAGAGATCAAAGCATTACTTACTGGCTCAGAATTAATGGCACCTGTTCTTATAATGTGAGCATGGATTTCTTTCCCAGGTTTCAGCATTTCAAGATTCGCACAAGCTGATAGAACGCTAGCTAATGAAAACTTATCAGGTTTCACGTTTGATTCTTTCAGCAGTTTCGCAAATATACATACAGCTTCAATATCTAACCCATGTTGATTATAACCAGCAATCATGGCATTCCAAGAAACAACATCTCTTTCTGACATTTGTTCAAACTGCGCAAGGGCAAGATCCAACCTTCCCGAACGTGAATACAATGTAATCATCGTATTCCAACTCGACACACTCTTTATTGTCATCCTATCGAAAACAGTCTTCGTCGTATTTGGTTCCCCAGATTTCAAATACATGTTAAGCAGTGAATTTGCAACTGGGACATTACTACTCAGTCCTAGTTTAACAATGAAAGAGTGAACTTTTTTGCCTATATTCAAATCTTCTAGAGAAGCACAAGATGCAAGAATATTAGTAAATGTGAATTGAGTAGGTGAAATTCTTGCCGAAACCATCTCTATAAACATCGAAATTGCTTTCTCAAACTGACCCATTTGATTATAACCCACGATCATCGAAGTCCAAGAAACAGAATCTCGTTCAGGCATTTCTTGAAAAATAATACTCGCACGATCAAACCTACCTTGTTTAGCATAAGCAGAGAGAATCGTATTCCATGAGAAAGTATTCTTCATAGGCATTTCATCAAACAGATTATCTGCATCAGAAACCAACCCAGATTTTGAATAGGAGTTCATAAGATTGTTCATTAAGAACACACCTAATTGCAATCCTAATTTGATAATCTGAGCATGAACTAATTTAGCAGCAAACGGGGCTTTGGTTTTTAGACTTGTTTGAAGAAGTGATGCATAGAAATCTGGAGGTGATTCAAGTGTTGATGAAATTGATGGATTCTGAAGAGACATTTTTAAAAGGAGAAAGTGGAACAAAAAAAGTCATACGAAGAAGAGCTGCAATAACTGAATATCTTCAAATTTGGGGGGAAAAGCGTTTTTTCACCAAGGCAAATGAGCTTTTGAAACAAATTTCACCCCATGGGGTAGATTTTGGGTCATGGTGCAAAGGCAAATTTTGGATGGGTCACAGACTCACAGGTAAATTTTGGGTCAAGACTCAGGAGCATATTTGGAGATTTTGGTTAGTCATGTCAGGTGGTAGATTTTGGGTTATATCGACGGTCCATGTGGTATGTGCAACTATTATTTTGTGCGGTTGTCAGTTAGGCTTGATGTTCATATCCGCAATCTGCCACAACTGCGAGGACGAACCATCAACACCTTTACAAATAGCCCAATCACAACTTGCTGATCAACTTCACAGCCCACCACCAACACAAACAATCCAGAGACAACAGCCGAGGATAGCAGCACGTGGTAACGTCATCAAAGATCATCTCGAGAAATTCGCAACAAAGATCCCCATCTTCCGACTACAGATATTCAGAGATTCATGATCATTGTACTATTTGTTTGGAGGATTTTCAAGAAATAAGCCGAGAGAATGATGATATGAAGTGGAGGTATAGAGTCTGTAGAAACACATTACATCGCGATTGCATTCGTAGATGGTTGGAGCAGGGAAATTCAACATATAAGACATGCCCTTATTGTAGAGTGGCCATCATTCTTCCATCATAAACGAGATTGTGTTTGGTGATCATGCTAACTTTTTCTTTTTCTTTTTTATGGGAAACTTAAGATTCTGCTGATCTAACCTTTGTGTTGATCCGTTTACTGATGAATAGTTTAAAACTAACGGGTGTCTAAATAACCGGAGTTCAGTTCCGATGAGGATTGTAACGGATTAGGTTTTCCATTCCTTGTACATCTTAACTCTTCTCTTTCTCCTCCTAGATAGTTTTGTTCTCCAACTAAAATAAATCCTTCTCTTGAGTTTAGTGAATTACAAAATATATACATAAATGTCGACGGTGCTTGAGATCGTACTTCCAATCGTTTTGCCGTTCGTACTTCCAATCATTTGTCCGTTCTGTTGCATCGTATGTCGGCATTACATCAGAATATGTTGTCAATGTTGCCAAGAGGAACCATCACTACCTTTACAAACATTCCAACAACAACCTGCTCGACTTCACAACGCACCACCAATACAAACAATCCGGAGAGAACAACAACTTACGCCTCCTCGTGTTTATCAAAACGGACTCGTTAGCATAACTGCATGCGGTATCGTCGAAGATCATCTCAAGCAATCAAATACTAGTATACATGATCGTTCCTGTAGTAGTAGTAATAGTTGCAGCATTGAAGCAACTTCTTTGAGGAATTCTCAACAAAGAGCTCCACCTTCCGACTATAGAGATTCAGTGGTAGATATGTTGTCTTGTTGTCCTATTTGCTTGGAGAATTTCCAAGAAATTAAACGAGAGTGCGGTGATGCTAGTAATAACATTATATGCATGATTAAGATGTGCAAACACACTTTTCATCGCAGTTGCATTCTTAAATGGATGGAGTCGGATAATTCGACTCGAATGACATGCCCTATTTGCAGAGTAAGTATTTTGTAATGATAAACATCTTAGAGCTTGTGGTTGTTGATCTTACCCTCTTTTTATCTGTTTTTTCTACCATAGGTTTGTAATTTGTAAGTTTGTCAGGTAACACTTTTTTATATCACTTCTTAGGCCAATAAATTGGTTACTTTAAGATTATGGCATACGTAATTACTACTCCTATGTTATTATCATCGTAAAGTTTTGTGTTGTACTACTCCGTGTGGATGCTAAAAAGGTTATGAGAAATGGTTAAGCGTGAGCAATATCCATACTATGTGCGCATTGGGGCAGTATCCATAATATTCCAGGACTCCATAACAATGAACTTTGTATATTCCCTATAATAATTATCAATTGTATTTGGATTCGGAAACCCATCCGTAGTAGTGAAGATATGTGAATTAAGAAAACAAGGCAATTAGTACGGTGAATTTCTCCTCCAATTTAAAGGTGATGCTTCGCACGGATTCCAGCAAAGTGACTTGCCGGTGGAGGACCATAGTTAGCTGTTCTAAAAACGGCATAAAAATTCTCATAAGATTACGAAGATTTTCCTTTCCCAGTATAGCATGCATATTTTTGGTGTATACTATATGTGTGCATACTCTTCCTCCTAGCTTTGATTTTGCAACTGCACCAAATCTCACTCTGCATATTCCAAACTAAAGTCTCTATCTAAAGATTCTAAACATACTTGCTGAATTTGCAAAATGCATATGTGTATTTCGTTTTTACAGTTCTTGTGCTTTTTTATTTTTGGTTGACGATCTGTCAGTACTGTATACCGGTTGTACTGTTTTGTATTTCCAAGATGTGCTGTTTCATCTATACAAGACTTGGCAGCGTGTATCATCATTTAGTTGTTCGGCGGGAGGAATCACCTCCTTTACATGAAGTACATCCATATGCTTATGAATACGAAATCGTTTCCGCAACTGTGAACGCTAATATTGACGATGATGTCCAGCAATCATACAGTGGTCCACCTTCGGATTATAGAGATGAAGAAGTATGCTGTTGTGCCCCTCTTTTTATGATCAATGATATTCTTTTCTCACGGATCAAAAAAAGAAAGAAGAAAGTACCCGTAGATGATGTGTTATCAGAATGCGCTATTTGTTTGGAGGATTTAGGACCAGAAAACGCTGATAATAATAATGATAACAAAATATTCATGGTTAGGAAGTGTAAACACACTTTCCATCTCAATTGCATCCATCAATGGTTGGATTCTGAAAACTCGAAAACATGTCCCATATGCAGAGTTGACATCCTTCAACTCTGAAGTCTCTTAAGCTATGCTATGTATTTTTTCTTTTTTTCTTTATCTTTCCCTATCAGTTTATAAAAAGCAAGTCATGCAATTACAGAAATTTCTATTGTTTTTGTTGTTTCAGTTATGAGTCTGCAAAAAACAACAACAGCAGTACAAGTAGGTAAGGAAGGGCATTGCTAATGCATCAAAATGTTCGGCTAAGAGCTCTCTGAATTTGTGTATTAAGAAGAATCCACCATGTCTCAGTATCCGGAAAACTACTTGTCTAAACTAAAATGGAAGGAACCACCAATAGGGTACTACTACAATTCTTTAATTAGCCGTTCTAAACATGGCATAAAAAAAATTGATTTTCCTTCCTCAGTATAGCATGCATATTTTTGGTATATACTGTATGTGTATATAGTCTTCCTTTTAGCTTTGGTTTAGCAACTGCAGAAAATCTCTCTTGCATCCGAAGATAATAAACGTAACTCTAGAAAATGGATGTGTCTCAGTCTCAGCGGATTAGCAAAGATGCGTTTGATGATATTTTCATTCTTGTACTTTTGTTGGTGTGCATGGTCTGTCCGGTTCTGTTGCTTATTCTTCGCAACTTGTATCGTTTTTTATTTGTTCGTCCAGAGGAACCACCTCTTTTACCAATAGTACAACAACAATCTATGCGTCCTCCTCCTCGACCAGGTGTAGTACGAAGAGATTATTCAGACATTGATGTCGAGCAATCATACAGTGGAAGAACTAGTAGTAACTTCAATGCGGAATTACCTTGTTTGAGGAATACTCAACAAATAGCTCCACCTTCGGATTATAGAGATTCAGTACTGGTAGATGGGTTGCCTTGCTGCCCTATATGTTTGGAGGATTTAGGACAAGAGAATGGTAATAATAGTAACAGAGTTTGTAAACTCAGGAGGTGTAAACACTCTTTCCATCTCAATTGCATCCGTCAATGGTTGGAATCCAAATACTCGAAAACATGCCCTATATGCAGAGTTGACATCCTTCAAAGATGAAGTCTCTTTTATGCAATAAGTTATTTATTTTTTTCTCTCTCTTTTTAAGAAACTGTGATTTTTTCCGTTTTCAATTGGCTGCGAAATAAATAAGGTAGTCACTGGAATGGTCAAGATTTTACCTGTTCAACGGAGTTTGGCCATATTTTGAAGAATCACAAGAATGGTGATAATATTCACATTATGTGTGTGATTAGTAGCTGTAAATATTATTCAATGGTTGGAATCAAAAAATTAAAAACAAAAGGACATGCCCTATTTGCAGTCCACATCCTTCGACCATAAACGATCAAGTATACACCTTTTCTCGCTGATAGGTCTGTAAGGTTGACATAACACACCTTTTTCCATCATGGATAAAGAACAAATTGTGCAATACAAGCTGAAATTGGTGGATAATATCATGATTGTATAACAAAGATAAAGCATGTGTTCGATAATCATGTCTTCTCGAGAATAATACACCAATTAGATTTGTCATAAAAACGATCACGAATGACTGCATTCTTTATACCACAAGTTAACCTGCAAGACGATGAGGAGAAAACGAAAAAATAAACACATGTAGCATACATCCAATTTCAAAGTACAGCGGGAAAAAAATAGAAGTAAAAGTGATTAGCAACAGAATGGTTGGCGTTACCCGAAGAAAAAATGTTGTAAATGTGGTGAATAAGCTATAATACCATGGATCAGAATCAGATGCCTCAATATCAATTTATGGGTGATTTATCTATGGGCCTTAGCTATAGCCGACAAAATGCAAAATCTGTTGCTAGACAGTAAATACTGAGATGGGCAGAATAAGAACATCTACCTAAAATATAAAGTAAAAATCATTATAGAAAACAGTAGAAGGAGAAGGCAAAAGCACAGTAACAGTAGCATGCGAATTCAGATAGAGAGGTTAGAAATTTAGATGGTGTCCTTACCTTTCAAGCTCTCCTTCTTTGAAGACATGGTAGTATCGGTTGTATACCACAGTTCCCTTCTTCTCATCTCTTTTTGCTAGTCCACTTGCAAGAGCACCAACAGATGCGCCGCTGATTTCAGCACGGTGATATGGCAAATGCCATGGAACAAAATACTCCTGTTGACTGTCAATGTCATTTTCACTTCCAGATGTCAAGGAACTTCCTTCCTCATCTATAGCTACATGTTCATGTTCTCTCTTCTCATCTGAATCATATTTTATCCTATTTCCACCATTCTCATCAGTTTCTGGAATTCTTCCAAGTGCAAAAGGTGAAGGACTACTACGTACACGAGGGCTACCTGGTCCCACCCACTCACTAGAGTACTTCTCAGAAAGAGGAGTCCATTTGGTAAGCAAAGTCCTATCTTCTTGTTCTACTGCCCAAACTGTTATAAGGGCCAACCCACCTTTCCTGACAACTCGGACTAGTTCTTCAATAGCTTTTATCCTCCTACTTTCAGTGCTTAGGTGGTGTAGTACCGCAATAGAAATCGCTGCATCACCGAAATCAGTCCTGTAAGGCATATTCACAGCATCTGCAACCATCACTTCATTTCCTCTATCCAAACATATGTTAACCAAAGGAGGGCTAATGTCGCAACCAATGTAAAAACACTCCGGATTCAATCCCAAGTACTTCCCATTACCACATCCTGCGTCCAAAACAAGTGAACCACATGGCAACGAATTCAAAAACGTTGACACTTTCGGCCACTTGGCAAACCTAGTGGAGCTAAAATGTGGAGCAATGGCTTCATAAACACGATGAACATACTTCTTTTCGATGTCAGGTGTAGATTGAACACTTGTGGATGAAGATTTTTTCAGATCTCCACTACTTACAG
This sequence comes from Papaver californicum, assembly GCA_023531435.1. NCBI lineage: Eukaryota > Viridiplantae > Streptophyta > Magnoliopsida > Ranunculales > Papaveraceae > Papaver > Papaver californicum. The sequence goes on from JAJJMC010001317.1 coordinate 1,661,174, forward strand.
ATAATGGCTGGACATCTAATTCTCCATCAGATACAGGAGGAGACGACGATCTCAAAGAATCAGCTACACATAAACCAGTCATTGTCTTAAACACTCTCACACCAGGTCGGGCAGATACAAAATTTCCCTGTATTCTACCCAAGCATTGCCTTGTCCTCACAAAGCTAAAAAATCCCACTTGTACTATCCACGTCTTCGAGGCTACAACACAAAAAGCCAGAAGAAACTCAACCTATGAATGTATAACTGATTCAATTACTAATAGTTTTCACCTCCAAATCTACATGAAACACTGTACACAAGCAAACTAAAGTCAAACAATAGTTAAGTGATAACTTCAGTTTCAGAGGTTTATCTAAACTCGGGGTTTCTTATTTATGTACTAACTTCACAAATCTGATATCAAGTTTTGACATTTTTAAGAAAAAAATCTTAATCAATTTCAATAGCAATACTGCAGAATACTTCAATAAATCCTAAAAAGAATACAATATTTGAAAAACCCTGACTTCTTAAGATAAGAACAAGATAGTAATACATACCTGATTCGGTTGGCACGGATCTGAAAGCTGCAATGGCTGAATCTGAAGGAGCAGAAGAATGGATAGAGAAAGAGTGGTGTGGTAGGGTTTTGATTTGAACGAAAAGGTGCGTACAGTGGTCAATGAGGAAGAAAATAAAGGTTTGTTTAGTAATGTAATTTTGGCAGTTTGTAAGGGTAATTTTGGTAAATGAGGATGAAAGAAAGAGCTGGGCCCAACTTCACTTAGCAGATTAACAGATCCAAACCAGGGCTGTCAATGGGTCATGTTCGTGCGAGGTATTTATAGACCCAGAGCCAGAAAGACGGATCCGGGCATTAATTTAGTGGACCCGAAATTGGATCTCATAAAAAATTTAGATACTCTTCCGGACAGGATATTTGTTGAGTTTTTAAAAATCAATTATTATTTTACTATTTTTTAAATTTTTATTGGCTTGAATATAAAAATATTTTGTATAAACTTATTGTTATACCTACATAAATATTCTAATTGAAGATTAAATCTAAGAAAAAAATCAAACCAGAACTAAACAAAACTTTTGAATCTTGTGTAAAGTTAACAAACAAATGACAAACATTCGGATATCCGTGTGTAACACCCGTCAGGTACCAATAATATTAATGAGCCCGATTTTAGGACCCGAAATTAGATCTGATTCATCCGGTTCCGGATAATTGGGTACCCATTGACAATCCTAATTCAAACTGCCATTCCCAACGACTAACAACTCTAATTTCGACGATATCTAAAATTGAGATTGAACAAAAAATCTATCTCCATATCTCTTAGCAGGGGCGGAACGATTCTTTAGTAAATCCAAATTGTATTAAAAGAAGACTTTAGTAACAACAATATTTACAAGAAAAATAAGCAAGAAAAAAAGATTAAGTCCCAAAAAAAACTTGCAAATTATTTAAATCTAAAATAAGAAACAATATGCATCTCTATTTTTCCAACAAAAGGAGGCTTGCCATCATAAATTACGCTACCTCTAACACTTAAAGCACATCCTTTTTTTGTCAAAGTATCTGAAGTGAAGTTAACGTCTTTACATACATGTTCATATCTGACAGAATCATAGCTAGAACAAGCAACTAATATTTTTTGGTGAATAAACCAAAGCACATTATTGCTAGATAAAACTTAAACCGAACTTTGAGAATCAAAATACGTCTGAACCCTCGTTGCACAACACATTCCAAGCGAGCAACAATGACAAAAAGTTCAGCCAGGTAATTTATAATAATCTCAGACAAACACTCAAAGCACCCATCACCCTACAAAAAAGAATAACTAATCTAGATGTAATAAACTATTTTCTTGAATTCGACAATAATTAAATTATTTAAGGTTTCAGAAGAAATAGGCAGAAGGATGAAGAAAAAGAAACTAATTTTGGGTTTTTATATTTACTTTGAACTAGATTAGGTTTTAAAAATAAAGGGTAGCCTAGTCATCTGCTGCCACTAAAACACCTATATGCCTCATACTAGATGGCTTAATCAATTAGCATTCCCCGAAAAATGAGAGTGATCTCCAAAAAAGTCCTTCTTAACTATAACAGTATTCGGATAGGACTCAAACTCACTTTACGAATAAGGGTTTTTTTTACTGCTCCCCAAAAAATATAATTCAAACTCTTTCCAGTCCCCAACATAACATTAAATTGATTTTAGTCCCAAATCTTACTATTTCCGTCCAGGGTTAGAGTGATACATATGCCACACACATATCATTTTCTGCTTTTCCAAATTCTTCACTACCCTTTGATTTCGACCTCCACATAACACCACCACCAAACTACACCAACAATTGATAAACTACAACACCACCATCAACTACTACAACATTTACTACATTTCGAGCAAAACCAACATTTAAAATATCAATCATCAATCATCTCATGCTACCATAATAACATGAATATTACTTATTTAAATAAAACCTATTGCATTTCTAGAATATATCATATGTAGTTTTCCTCCTTTCAAAGTAAGAGTTTTTTTTTAGGTCTTCCACATAAGGTGAGAAACACCAAAATAGTGATCCAAGTTACATCCACAACAGGAATTGCAACATCAAGGGAAACTACATTGATGAAACTCTAAATACAACACCTAATTAAATAGAAGCATGAAGATGATTTAGCTAAAGAAGTATTTACCAAAATAAGATTTCATAAATGAAATATCATGAAGCACATAAATTCAGACCATAAACTAAAACAAAAAGAAAAAGGCATGTTTTTTTTTTTTGTTCATCAATCTAATTAACAAACTAGTTTATTCAAATTTTGGCTTTCATCTGCCATTGAAGAAGGTGAAGACAAGACTTGGTTTTTGGGTTTTGTTTGTACCATAATCAAATAGTACACGTGAGAGTCGTACAAGCCGCTTTATAATCACAATCCTGCTTAATATAGAAGATCGGCTGGTTTATTATGGAAGGTCATTTCGTATTTATTAAAAAACATGTTGGGCTTATTGAGAAAGCCCAAATTGGTTTATTGTGGAAGCCTATTCTTATTGGGCTCATGTGGAAGTTTATTCTTATTGGGCTTATTGAGGAAGCCCAGTTGGCTTATTGTGGAAGCCTACTTTTGCTGGGCTTATTGTGCAAGCCTATTTTAGTGAGCTTATTATGGAAGCCCAGTTGGCTTATTGTGGAAGCCTATTTTAGATATACACAAATCCCAATAAGATAAATATGAATCTTCTAAGATAGACCAAAATCTAGAGAAGATAAATAAGAGTCTTCCAAAATAGATTAGAATCCTTAGGAGATAGATATGAATCTTCTGGGATAGACCAAATCCTGAGAAGATAAGTAAGAATCTTCCAGGATAGACTAAAATCCTGAGGAGATAAATATGAATCTTCTGGGATAGACCCAAATCCCGAGAAGATAAGTAAGAACCTTCTGGGATAAACCCAAATCCCGAGAAGATAAGTAAGAATCTTCCAGGATAGACTAAAATCCTAAGGAGATAAATATGAATTTTCTGGGATAGACCCAAATCCCGAAGAAATAAATAAGAATCTTCCAGGATAAACTTGAATCCTGAGGAGATAGATATGAATCTTTCGGGATAGACCCAAATCTTGAGAAGATACACAAGAATCCTTCAAGATAAGCACAAATATGAAGAAGATAAACATGGATCTTCTGGGATAAATATAAATAATAAATGATAAGTACAAATCCAGGTGGTTATTTAGGATAACTACAAATCTAGTTGGTTATTTAGGATAACTACAACTAGATTTGATTTCTTCATATTAATAGAGGCTGGAATCTATTATTTTTTTAAAAAAAAAAGACAATTTCTGCTTACTTTTACCACATTTCATCTGCTTAGAGCTCTCTCTACGCTTTCTAACATGGAGAAAAGTCACTGTAATACTTATATCAATGAGAATTCTCTCCCCAAGGGGTTTCATCTGTGGAAGTAGGCATAACTTGCCGAACAACGTTAATTCTTGTATGCGTTATCTTTTATTTGTGTTCTTGTCTTATTTCACATCATCATCATCATCGTCAAATCAATCGTTTTTTGTGTCTAAAAATAATTTTTGATACAAACAGGTTTACCAAAATTTTAATCACAAAAGAAAATTTGCAGAGAATTGTTAAGGCTGTATTGTTGAGCTTAACCCTAATTCCAATTGAGATTGTAATTTGTTATGAAGATATTTAGAAATTTTCTATAAAAAAAAGACGACGGTAGTGAGAACATGTTTGCCTTACAATTCCAACCGAGGATTGGTAGTGAGAATAAGTATGCCCTATAATTCCAATTGAGGGTCGTCATATCTTATATGAAGTTGTTAAAATTAACACGTAACATTACGTTTTGGATAAAAATCATCATATTTGGGTCGGAATCAATTTAATTATATATCGGGGATCGAAAAGAGTCTGAATTATATTTTAGGAGGCTCAGCCAAAAAAATCCCTAAAAACAAACATGAGCAGGGCTAAGCCTAGATCCACCAAGTGGTCTTGCCAAAGCTCCACCTAAAGAGGATCTAGGCTCAACCAGCTTGACACAGACCCGTCAACCATCAACCCGCCCACCCGAGAAAAACCCAGCCACCACTAAACCATCTCGGAGGAAAATCATCACTGCAGTGCCGCTGTTCGAGTGACATATTGTCCCACGGAGTGACCATAATTCGATGCTTTTCCAATAAATAAACCAAGTGCCCGTGGGAACTTCATACTAACACTGAATTCATTTGCCTAGTACAATAGAATCCACCACCTCTCTTTTCATTCTTTTTATTTTTTTTTGAGTAAAAGGGCGAAAAGTTAGATTTTCACTGGTGGGAATGTTGATGGAACTTTTATAATTCCCTCCATACATGGATTGGTTCCGAGATACAAACCCTTGGGATAGGTCTAAACCTCACGACAACCACTACCTTGGGTTCAATGTTCAAACACAAACCACCAAGGATTCTATTGAGTCAATCCCGAGTCAGACTCATATAAGGAGTCCCGCTGGACTGGTGGAGTTCATTTCTTATTCTTTTTCAAAGAAAATTTGGAGTTCTCAAGTCAAAATCTTGACTGGATTAAAAAAAAAAAAAAAAAAAAAAAAAAAAAAATCATTTTCGGAGGAAAAGAAATGGTGGTCGTTAATGGGTATTCTTTGAATTCTTTCATTTAACCTAAAAATAGTTTGTTTTTTTTTTTCTTCTTCACCAAATCAATGTTGTATTTTTAATGATTTTACCTCATTATAATTTATGATTAAGGAATCATTTTAATTTCGTGGGTTTGTTAAAGTTTTGATTTTTATAGAAGCAAATAAGAGTTGTTCTCAGATGATGTTGATCTATTATTTGTAATCTAATTTAACTCGTCTTTGACTCATAATTTTATATCAATTGCTATGAGTTTGTGATACTGTTTAATGATGTAGTCTTGTCGACATCATCTTCACCATCGTGTAGCCATTCGTTCTTAATGTAATGCTTGTTGTGCTATCTTTAAGTGGATTAAAGTTTTCTAGCTTTCAACTTTCTTATTCTTGTTGTGAAAGTTGTTGTGAAAGTTTTCTAGCTTACATGGTCCTCATAGAACCATTTAGTACAATATGTAAGATAACAATGGTTAAACGAATGTGGATGGTGTTGTGTTAGAAGCAAGACTTGTATGTAGTGTTCTAAGAAACTTCATTTAAAACACGAGGGAAGTTTCATGATGTGGAAAATAGAATCCATTTCCAAAAATATGAAATGAGGTGGAAATTTGTTCTAAGTGTGTGGATATGACTTTGTATGCTCAAGTTTTGGTTCTTTTCTGTTAATCTATACTTAAACTTGAGTCATTCTTGTAATTTAAGATTCGTGACACACGATCTGAGCTAACAAAAACAGAAAAAAACATACGACCCCAACACCAATGATTTCCTTGTCATGGTTTTGGCAGCTACTATATGCACGGGACCTTGTAGATTGTGTGATGTTTCGTATAACATTGTTAATTTGATGAGTCAAGATGTTACTTCTATGTTATGGTTGGATGAATGTAGCTGTTGTTGGTTTAGTGGTTTTCTATATGCATAAGAAATGATAATTTACACGGGTCAATTTCAAGTGGAGTTCATGAAACTTAAAAGAACCACGTTCTGTTTGGTAACATTATGGAAAAGTAATATCAGAGTCGACCTCATTAGTAGCCACCTTGTGCATGAAAAACTAGTCTTCTCTTTTCATGCATGACTTCTCAAACTTGCAACTTTTTCCAGGAGAATTTATATGAGCATCTTTGGAAACTAGAGACTTAGTCTAGGTTCATAGAAATAACCAAATATAGACTTCTTGATGTTGACAATCAAGAAGGTTTTACTAAATAGCCTAAAGGTACGGATTAATTAGCATAGAGCGGAAAAGATACTCTTTGTTTTTTGTATCGATGCGTAACGGGTCAGACTATCATTTGCTGTATGCTGATTGAGAATAGAAAGTCATGAGTATAAACTACTTGGGTTCTCATCTATTTGCTTGTTGGGACCCAGCACCGCAGAAAATACTGCTGGGACAAAACAATCTGCAATTTGGGACGTATGCATGTTGAGGACTACCACTGTAATTTTACTGCATCGTCTCTATATAAATAGCAGTAGCTCTACAGCCATATTACATTCAAGCTTTTAGAGTACTTGTTAAGTGTAATTAGAGTTATTCAAGAAATCCGATCTTGGGACCCAATATGTATCAAATTCATCTATCGTTGCCCACATGCACACGCTCTGCTGCTTTCTTTCAGGATGAACTGGTGCAAAACAGGTAATGTGTTTCACTGTTCTTGTTGCTCTTTCTTAAATGGTTATTGTCGAAGTTTATATTTTTAGTTGTTCTTACATTTTTGTAGCTCGATGGTCAATAAGGAGAGAGCAACTGGAATGTTCACCAGACGCCGTCACATGAGGACTGGTGATGTTTTGCCTACAAAGCTGTCATATATTTTCAACAATTTTAAATCTTCATTCTACACATGATATACTTTATCCAAAGTTTGTCAATAACTCTTCTTATCGATTATAATTACAGTATGTCTTACCAAAGTTCCGCGCAATGCAAATTTGGAAAAACTGCAAAATGGCTACTTGTTTCCAGAGGTAAAATGTTTCTCCCTGACAAGGTTATATCCCTATAATCTGTGGTTGTCCTGTTTTGTACACCTAGTTTCACATGTACACATTCTTTTCTGGTGTCATTGAACGATTGCGCCATAAGATTGCAAAAAATAATCTTCTTTTCTTGCTTTCTAATTCTTAAAAAACATTTACTCTGTGAGTTTAGTGTATATGTTTCACAATCCAATTTCAAGACTATGAAAGTGAAATTCCAGCTTTTATTTCTTATTCTATTTCACTTTGGATTGTTGAAGAACTCTAATTCATTAAATTTCACCATCAATAAACTGTGCCAACCTTGTGGTGCTTAAGCCCTTGTAATCAGGCCCCTTTGGTAGGCCATGTTATCTTGCATAATTTATTTTAAGATGGTACTATCTGATGACTGGAGTGGATCGTGCAATGATTATAGCTTAGTCATCTCATTTTCAATTACAATATTATATGCAATTTGAAGTTTGAAAAATATTTCTAATCTTCTTTTCTGTTTTTCCTATCCTCAGATTTGCAGGCACGAGTTTGAACATGTCCAAAAGTACCCAAATGCCAAATTGATAAGCCTTGGGGTTGGTGATACTACGGAACCTATTCCAGACATCATAACATTGGATATGGCTGCAGTAAGTGTGATTCTCATAAAAACTGCCGCAATGTTTAACTAGAATTGGTACTTTATTGATTCATGTCTGATGTGTTATATCTATAAAAACAAATCACGTCTATGTTTAATAGAGTAATCTAGCTATATCATAAAGAGAACTGTTATCTAGGAAGGGTTAGCAGATTGCAAAATTATATGTTTTCTGTTTTACAAGGAAAGCTGACCATTATATTACTGTTTTATAGCACTCGCGTGCTCTATCAACAGCTGTGGGGTATAGAGGGTATGGAGCTGAGCAAGGTAACAAGGTATCATGATCTTGTTTAAATGTGTTCTCCATTTTCTCATATTCTTTGTTACTAAACATGCATTTTGTGTAGTATCCTGGTAGGGGAACTCACTAGAGGCTATTTTTTGTCGCATCATTTAAGGTATTATGAGATAGATATTTATTTTTTATTCCTATGGTACCAGGAATTGAGGAAGGCAATTGCGGAAACTCTGTATCGTGATGTACATATTAAAGACAGTGAAGTCTTTGTTTCAGATGGTGCACAATGTGATATATCTCGCATTCAGGTATTCGAGCATTCACAACTGTTCTTGTTTCATTTGAAACTTGACGTCCATTAGACAAAGTAACTGTAGAACTGTGGAGAGTAAGATATTTTATTTTTTTATTTTAATCAAATTTGCCTGAGTTTTGGATCCTGATTTTTGGTTTCCCCTCGCAGTTGCTTCTAGGACCTAACGTTACAATGGCTGTCCAAGATCCTTCGTTTCCGGTAAAGTTCTGCTATCTTTATATGTTTAGAGAACAAAGGACTTAGCAAAGGGAAAACTTGATTTGTTTTCTTTTGGCAACAGGGATATGTCGATTCAAGTGTTATAATGGGAAGAAGTGGGGATTTTCAGGAAGAAAATGGGAAGTATGGAAAAATAGAGTACATGAAATGTGGACCGGAGAATAACTTCTTTCCTGATCTATCAAACACGCCACGGACTGATATCATTTTCTTCATTTCCCCAAACAATCCAACTGGTTACGCTGCATCAAGAGATCAGTTGGAGAAACTGGTCAAGTTTGCAAAGAAAAATGGCTCAATTATTATCTACGACTCTGCTTATGCTGCATACATATCAGATGACAGCCCTAGGTCTATCTTTGAAATTCCTGGTGCCCAAGAGGTAGGTCATCGTACCAATGTACTTGTCTGACTTAGCTACATAATTGCAACTTGACATGAAAGTATATTAACCTAGTTTTATGTCCTCCCATCCTCTGATCACAGACTCCATAGGGGGTACAATTTTAGGTATTACTATTTTGGCTACCTGATCAGGGTTGTGCTTTATTACCTGTTTTGGAGAAGAAAAAACAAAAACAGCGAATGTGAAATTGTGCACACAGAGATGTATACTTTGTTATTTTGTGTTTGTTTGACAAAGAATACTCAATCAATATCCTTCTGAGATACTCTGTGATTGTCATTCAGGTGGCTATTGAGATATCATCCTTCTCCAAATTTGCTGGGTTCACTGGTGTTCGTCTTGGTTGGACAGTGGTACCTGAAGAGCTTGAATTTTCAAATGGATTTCCTGTAATAAATGATTTCAACCGTGTTGTCTGCACTTGCTTTAACGGCGCTTCGAGTATTGCCCAGGCTGGTGGTCTAGCTTGTCTTTCTCCAGAAGGCTACAAGGTTTGTAACCACTTCAATATGATATTTATCCTGGCGTAATTCTGAAACAGCGTGATTTGAACACATTTGTTTTCTTCTATTGATTGGTTCTTATGAATTCAGGGAATCCGATGTGTTGTTGATTTCTACAAGGAGAATATGAAAATTCTTCTCGAGACATTTCAATCACTTGGTTTGAAGGTATACGGTGGGAAGAATGCTCCATATATTTGGGTACATTTTCCTGGTTCAAGTTCTTGGGATGTTTTTGCCAAGATTCTTGAGAAAACCCACATAATCACAATTCCAGGTACAGGATTTGGTCCAAATGGTGAAGAGTACATAAGGGTTAGTGCTTTTGGTCATAGGAATTCGATATTAGAAGCTTCGGAGAGATTGACAAATCTTTTGAAATGAATTCTTTTTCTACTTCATTGGTTCCAATTCCAAGTCTGACCTTCTTCCAAAAACAATTATACAATGTCTATATTGTGACTACAATTTACGCCTTGTAAAATTTAGCAGGAAAATTTATTGTTGAATAAAGTCTGATGCTGTTTATTTCTAATCGAAAGACATTGAAAAGTAGAACTTCAATAAAGTAATTCCTTTTTTTACTCCATAGATAACACTGTCATAAGAGAAGTAAATTCTTATACTAAGTAGAGATTCGAACTATGACTTCGTAAACCAAACTATATCTATCAACTACTTTATCTTGCAGATGTCTTGTTTTAGTAAATAGTAAGGTAGTTGGGTGGTTGATATTCATAGTTTGAGCTCAAAAAATAGTTGATAGTATGTTTAGATACTACTTAATAAATTGTTTTTCGATTTCTTAAAGTAAAAAAATCAAAAACTAGTTTGGATATATAATTTTAGAAGTGAATAAAAAAATAATAATATTTGATTATGAAGACACAAAGTACTTCTGCTTTTTGTATCCAAACAACATTGTTGGTATTCCAGCTGTTCATAAAAAAATAAAAAAGCATTCTTGCGTGCTCTCTACCACCAAGAGAACCTTCATTGTCGATAGCTTTGCATGATTTGTTAAAAAAGATGAGAAAAAATGTTGTTTATCTTCAAAACTATCTCTAACCGTCTAACACTTCTTTACCTGTGCCCTACACTGCAACTCCCACTTTCTATCATGCTGCCATTAAGTTTTGACTCCGCGCTGGTTTGACCAAGTTGGACATCTACTTCATCACAATCTAATCTTCTTTGACTAGATTTTTTCTTATCTTCTTTATTTTTGATTATAATATTTTTAAATCTGTTGATTGCCGGTTAGTTGTTACAGGAAACCCCTGTTTAGTTAAAGGGATGACTCATTTGAAAGTAGTTCTTACCATAAATTGCTTGAATTTCATCAAGTCCAATAATTAGCTTCATCATGAGACTAAATTATGAACTCAATTATCCCATAAGACAAATATTTCTTCACTTACAACTGGTTCCTTAAATATTTCGTTCCTTTCTATTACTCTATATCAGAGTCCGATTTTGTATTAAACTAAACCAAAAAAAACCTCACCAATTTTTTTTTTTTTTTTGAAGCCTACCACCACCACTTATAGTAATACCAATCAACTCAAAGAAGCACGTGGAATCCCTAATCAACATAAATCTTTGTTAAACCTATAACCACTACTAAATGAAGATTTGAAAACATCTGTTTGTTTTAAAAATCATGTCAACCACACTGTTAATTTTTAAGTGCACCTCAAGAAAAAGAGTCAAAATTCATGGAAATTGGGATCCCCCCTGACTCCCTGAGTTATTGTGAGACACTGAGGCCCATAACTCTTTTGAATGAAGTCCAAAGTGGCTTTCTTGGTGCCAGAGGATGTGATTTTTCATTTTCCTCCTCCTCGTCTCCCTATAAATTTCAATCACCCCAAAATCTCTCTTTCTCTTAAACTCAAAATAAGAAACTTAACTAAATATCCTCCTTCTATCCAAAAGAAACTTATTTGGTCACCTATTTTGGAATATGTTCTGGATTTGAATTATCAGTTGGGTACCTGTTCCGAAACGATAATTATTAAGGAATATATCTCAGCTATCTATTTCATTTGTTAAATGGTCAACAATGCACATGTGTGTGAGACTATACGTGCCATTGACGAGTCAAAACTAGATTTAAAATTATAAATACACCCATACCACGTGATTTTCCTAACACGTGTCTCTAAATTGTTTTTCTCTTATTTTCATCGAGAAAGAAAAGTCTAGAGAACCCTAGTTCTAAAAGGGGAGAAATAGAGAGCGAAAAGGGAGAAGTAAGTGAAATCGATCTAACTGAAAAGGGTGAACCGAATGTCCACCCCATCAGACGTTCACCCAAGAGGACGCCCCATCAGGTGATTCACCCAAGAAGACGCCCCATCAGACGTAACATCAGATGCACGCCTGAAATCAAGCGTTAGACTGGAATAACGCATGTATTAGACGTTCAACTGGATTAACGTCTGTAGTGAACGTGCACGTAAGACTGCGCCTGTATATAGGGCGTTCGGCTAAATTAACGCTTACTAAGATATAATGTATGTTTTACAATGTACATACATTTACCATTGTGCGTTTAAGTAGGCACATACCCAATGTATATTGAAGTCTAACGGGTGTCTACTCAAATGTTCATTCGAATTCAAAATTCAAACTCTAAAAGTTACAGGAATTATGAACGCTTATCTCTTTCATCAAATGTTAATTTAAACATAATTCAAATATTCATTGACTCTTTTTTTGTTTGGATTGTCATTATCTCTTTCATCTTCTTTTAGACAGGCGTGGTAAATTATGAACGCCAGATGCATTTCATTTTAAATTACTCATCAGGCGTTTATCCAGTCCTCCGCCTGGTGAGACAGGTGTTCGGTTAGGGAAGCGTCTGATGCTTTAAGCGGATGTCTAAACGTGCATCAGTCTCAGCTGAAACACGTACTTGTTGCACGTGTAGAAAAATGACGGGCGTTTGGTTATGTTTCCGCCCCATTAGGCGTTCGACTAAGAGAGCGCCTGTCTCTGGGGCGTATATTTAGGGGTTCGTCTATCATCAGGTGTTCTTTTGGATTACGCCTCACATCGACGTTCACCAAATGTTCGTCCCACTCAAGCGTATTCATAGGTATACACCTGTTTCAACAAACATATACCTAGCCGTGCGCCCAACTTCAGACACTAGCTTAGACGACCACCCGTTTAGATTTTATTCCTATACCGTTACGTTTCAGGCGGACTAAAAAATAAAAATTTTACTCTTTGATCGTTTGGTATAATCGTATGACTGTGGTTGTTATCTGGTACAACAATCAGAACCTGCTTTTATACTATAAAACCAACAAAGAATATCTACTGAAATCATAGTCTAGTAGACGTGTAAACCACTGCCAGTAATAGTAATACTAATCAACTCAAAAGAAGCACGTGGTATCATCCCTAACCTCATCTTAATCTTTTCTTAAACCTAATCACTATATCTGTTTGTTTTTTAAAATAATGTCAACCCCACTATAATTTTTAAGTGCACCCCAAGAAAAGAGTCAATTTCGTGGAACCACTGTGACCCATAATCTTTCAAAGTCAAACAAAATGACAAACCGGGTGCCAAAGGATATCATTTCCATTTTCCTACTACTCTCTCCCTATAAATTTCCACCTCCAAATCTCCCTTTCTCATAATAAACTCACAAATAAGCTTAACCAAACATCTTCCTTCTGTCTAAAAGAAAATTATTTGAATCAAAACCAGAAAATTTCTACACCATGACATCAATGGCTGCAAGTTTTGCAACTGCATATGTTTTGCAAAAGAGGTGTGAAGAAAAGATGAAGAAGAGAAAAGAAGAAGAAGCAGAAGAAGAAAGAATGAAAAATGATGAGGTAAGTACTAAGACTGATACAACTATTTATTATCATGAAGACAAAAAAGAAGAAAAGGAGATGAAATATGGTTGTTTTAGTGTGTTTGAAAAGACTAGTAACAAAAACACGAAAAAGAAGATCCATCCAGGTTGTACCCAGCAGAATATGTAGTTTCATTCTGCTGGACCCAAAACCATTGGAATTGTACCTTATAATGTATCCAGAATGATTTATATATGTGTAGTTAGTACTATTTTAATTAGTTGGCAATGATGTGTATAAAATCTGAAAAAATTTATTGTCAATTATATTTCTGGGTGTCATCGTAATTTTGGTTAGTTCTATTATATGGTACATTAGTATTATTACGCATGTGCATTCGTGTGTTGTGTTGTGATGTATCAAACTAATCAACTCGATAGAAAGTTAATCGCCTAAAATCGGAAAAAATTTATTCTTCATAAGTTGTGACGATTCACAAATACAAATCATGATAATATACATAAACCCAAGCTTTTATCGGTTGATGAACAAGTTGTACTATATTTTACCGTCTACACTCTAACTTTAGGAACTGTAAAAAAAAAACATTATTTTAGGACGGAGGGAATACATAAAATACAAATTACAGTTAATTAAATTTTTGTTATTTGGTGGTGTATGATCAATTAACCACTATTCATAAACGGTTTATTGTTATCTGAGGGTACTCTTTAAAGTACTGAAGAAGGTACGGGTCATACCGTTGTTTTAGGTGTTACAACAATGAGCCAGACTGGTATTCAACGGCAGCCCCAATTAAAAAAAAATGATAGAAAAAGTGTGAGAGCATATAGAGATATTAATTTATTTAAGATTGGTGATGAATCCTACCATATCTTCTACTACTGTTTGAGAATGGGATTTAGGATTTAGGAATGTCCAAAGTTAAAAGATAGATTATAAATTGTTTTGCCACCCATGGAACATGCTAATCCCAATTTAGATACTGCTATTTCTGACTATATGTTTGGGCAGAAAATCGAATCAACCCAAAACAACCATTAATTATCAAAGATCAAATCCAAAATTAACAGAAAAAAGAGAAGAAATTCAACACAGATTTAACGTGGTTCAGCCATAAATGGCCTACGTCCACGGGTAGTGAAATTGAGAAGATTTTATTGATGTTTCTGGTTACAAAAATTGAATGCTCCATTGGAGCTCTACTCTGTTTACAGTAGCTTCCCCTCTTCTCTTCCAGAGAAAAGTCTGATCCCTTTCTTGTTCTTCTTCTTTTCCTTTTAAACGAAAAGGAGTTGGGTCGATGAGTCATCCAACTTGGATCGATGAGTCACCCAACTCTATTACGTGGCGTCCTCTAATCGTTCCACGTGTCGACCCAATCTCTTCCAGATATTTCCATATGGCTTCTCCATATCCGTCCACTTGTCGACCTAATCTTCTTATCCTACGGGACTGGTTCGATCCATGTTTCGATCTCTGGTTCGATCCCTGGTTCGATCCTTGATACGATCCAACATCATTTCGATCATGCATCGGGACATCTTGTACTCCACTGATATTGCTGCCACGTATCAAGCAACTTTTTGATACTCACACTATACTACCACCATTATCATTTTGCATTCTTGCTTTTGACTTATAGTCCCGTGTGGTGTAACTAAAGTGATTAGGCGCGGCTACCCAACCTTAGGCTCCACGCAGCTGCCCTCCGCCGCCCACCAATTGACATTCATACGTCGTGTGCCGGCCGGTGATAATACATTCAGAGAAAAAGACCCTATTTGAAGTGCACCTTGTTTACAGTATACATGGAAAAAAAACGAGATGTGGAAATTTAGTGCGTATTTTCGCGTGGACCCTAAGGTTGAAAACAGCATTTCTAAGGCTCGTGGAAGATGCATAGGTTAAAGCTTTCTTTTCCAAATGAATGTCTTGGAACGTATGTAAGACTTGACTTAACAAGATATACCCATATATATCTTATCTTGTCCATAATGCCAAAGGATAGATCCATTTCACCTCCAACAAAATGACAACAACGTTTTGAGGCAACTCCAAATTCTGAAGTGTGCAGCAGAAGTAAAGAATCAAATAAAGTCATGCTATACCCAAGCTATTATGAGAGACTAAAATCTTTTAGAACAAAGAAAATGACAAAGTGGCTTTCTTGGTAACTACTGCAGCAGCCTTGTTTCTTGGCGCCAATGGAAACATTTATACTCTTCTTCCTAAAGTGAATATTTTAGTTAGTATCACACAGATTTCTATCTGTTTATCTTGGTTACTTGCAATAGATATTTATTGTAATTTGTAAACTCTTTTTAACTCAATTTCTTGCTGATTTTTTTTTCTTTTGAAACATAAAATAAATTGTATTAAAAGAAGATTACACGGGTAGGTGGTACCCAGGAAGTCGTTTATTACAATTTAGTTAAGAAAGATAGGTGTTATCATATCCCAAATTCTTATAGATAAATTACCGCTTTTAACTTTCATCCGCTGTGTGATTATCCAGGCCATGCAGCCGTTTGGCTCTCTTCCCGATAATTGTGTTAGATCTCGTATCGTGGTATCCGAAGAAAATTTTGATGAATTTCTAGATGATAAATGATCACGACGTTATTTATTATGATAATTATCTATGGCAATATTGTTTGTTGATTTGGAGGGAGGGTATTTTCGTTAAAACAACAACAATTTAGTGAACAATTTCGATCTTTGTTTGAAATGGTCAATCTTGACAGGTAATTTAGAGTTTGACCAGTTTTGTCACGCCTTAGGTCAAAAATGTTTATCTCTTGTGGGTAAATCAAACTTGTTGATTATGAAGAGTGACACACTTTAAAATCATGATGAATTGAGTTTTCACATAAAAATTATTTTGAATGTTATAATTTTTATTTTAGTTTGAAGCCTTGAATGTTATAATTGGATGTCTCTAGATGGGTATTGAATTTTTTTTTTGAGATAACTCCTATTGTTTACGGTAGATCCCATGTCAAGTTACAAACTATTTACTGGTATGTATACGAATAAGAAAGTTGTGAAAGGTTTTAAATTCGACTAAATTGTACTTGTAATATTTTAATTTTCAGTTGGATATGTTCAGCAGGGTTTTAGTATTTTGTTTTTCTTGCCAGACTACTACAAAGAGTTACCGTATTTCACAAAAGAAAAAAACAATAAAAAAAAAGTTGTAAACCCTAAGAACAGTTCAAACACTATACATTCCCATCATAAATATTTTAGATTATAACAATGCCTTTAAAAATATCCTTATCAAGAAAACTGCAAAATGATTTGCTTAATTAATAATTAAAATTAGTTTATTAAAACGTTTACAGTCATGAGAGGAGTAAAGAATAAAAATCAAATTTTTTTAATTATATTTTGTGTAAAATGTAACGGTGGAAGAATAAATTTAATCAGATAGAATCAGAATTTACGCTTGGCGTGGGCGCATGTGTAAGAAGACGTCTGTTGGATGGGTGTTGGATTGGCGTATGCATAGTGAAACGCTTGGTTGGGGCGGACGCTGGATGAACTCTCGGTGGGAGACGCAACCCAGAACAAAGTCTGATGGTAGAAGCACGTGTATCAACACGGCCAAGTGACAGGCGTGGGTGTAGACGAACGCCTGTTGAGGCTTACACTTATGCATATGCCTGGTGAATGTGTGGTCTCGTGCAGTTGGTTCGTGTGCCTCATGCTGTGGGTGTTACCTTAGCCATACGCCCGTGTTATTAAGCGGTAGCCTACACTTACGCCTGGAGGAGAAACACCCATCTACCTTTACGCGTGTGAGAAGAAACGGTTGTCTAGGATAACGCATGTCATAATTCCCAGAGTATTATCATCAGGCGAAGGCTTCTATGGGTTCAGTTCTTCTCTTTTCCATACGCCTACCACTTCAACTGAACCTTCCTCTGAACCCTCTTCTCCTCTTCTCAACCTCTTTTCCGATTGAAAAACGCTAGCAAAACCCTAGCATCAAAGAAACAAAGCTTATCAAATTTAGATTTATCTCAAGACAAGGTATGAAACTCAAATTATTTACATGAATTTTAATGGATTTCATAGGTTTAAATTATGATTTATTGTAATGTTTGGTTAATTAAATTTGTAGATATATGTTTAAAGATTAAACATATGATTATGAAACTTTCAAATTAGGTTTTTCAAATTATAATTTTGCAATTGAGTTTAATTCTAGGGGTTTGGATTTAAATTGGCTTGAATTGATGAGAATTAATTGGGTTTAAAAAATTGTAAGTTGGGTTTAAAAAATTGATGAGAATTAATTGATTTGAATTTTGAATTGATTAAGTTCTTGATTAATTTGAGTTGGGTTGTGGTTAATTTTAAGTCTTGATTAATTGATTTGATATGAATGTTTATGGAATTTTAGAATTATGAATTTTTATGTTCCTTTCTAATGAATGTTTATGGAATTATAGAATTAGGGAATCATGATGAATTTTTGTAGAGTGGATAATTTGATTAGTGGACTATTTTGTGAATCATGAATTTTGCATTTTGAATGATTTATGAATGTTAGTCATTTGATTATCTAATTAGAGGATTACTCTTTTAATGATGCAATTTGTATTTATTTTTACCATATGAATGTTTGTAGAGTTGATTATTTATTTAGAGGATTACTTTTTCAATGATGAAATTTGTATTTTTGTGGATTTTTGGATGAATGTAGAGTTTTATATTTGTGCATTGTGAGGATTACTCTTAATTTTGAAACTTGTATGTATCGTTTGCACAGATGTTGAGTAATGTTACGGCGAGATTCGTTGGTCAAAAATAGAGGAACAGGAAAGCTAAAACTGTTGAGGATCCAAGAGTAGACCCTAGTGCTGCAGATATGGTGGTCTCTGTGCCCGGGTTAGCAAACTACAATGTCGTGTAAGATGCTCAGAGTCACGCTTCGAAAAATATTACATATTCAACCGATTCAAAATTCAAGTATTTATATCGTGGTTCCCTCAAATTGGTCGTCCAGATCTATGCAGTTGTTATAAAACACATCCCTATGGTTAAATACATTATTGAAATGGCAGGATGGGACCGTTTATTGACCATTGATGTAGTAGATTCGTCACATGCATTGATTGACTATCTTGTTGAGCGTTTTTGGGATACAACGAACACTTTTCACTTCTCCTTTGGTGAGATGGGGTTCACATCGCTTGATTGGGTCATGTTGACAGGATTAAGTATTGTTGTTGGGAATGATATTCTGTATGACCCGGCCAAGTACCAATTTGAATATGTCTGTGAGCATATTTTTCCAGTAATAAAAGATAGTGAAGTTTGTGAAAGAGAACATATCCCCGCACAGTGGGTTTCAGATGCAATTACAGTTGCATTTTTGAACACATATTTTGAACCAGGAACGTTGGTTGCGGCTAACGATGATAGCAAACTTGCTGATAGAGTGGCCAGAGCATTTTGTATATATATTTTGGGACAATTTTTCTTTCGAGTGCCAAGAACTATATTGATGTTGGATGGTTAGATGCTTTTGAAGATCTTAATGTAGTTGGCATGTATGACTGTGGTAGTGGTGCTTTTGCGAAATTATATTCGGGACTCGGCGCATCTGGCAGGGGACAGAAGTCACTAGCTGGGCTCTTCCAAATATTAGTGGTAATAATTATTTATTTTGTCAATCTTAAAACTTTAAACAATCTCACTCTTCAACTCATGTAGGAGACGAGTAGATAGGCTAATATTTGCAGTGTCTAGTCTTTTATCGTGTTGTCATTCTGGCGTATGCAATACAACATTTAATAAAAACCAACATCAATTATTCAAAACAATATTACATCATATTTCTGAAATTCAAACCAACATCAATTATTCAGTGATCTCTTTTTACATAAATATTCGTTGATGTTGATGCGAAAAATAGAGTCGTTGGTTTAAGTTTTCATCTGATTAACTTAATTACTCAAAACTTAAAAGTTTTTATTAATTCAAACAACAGCTATATTAGTAGTTCATTAACATTTCAAATAACACTATTTACTCAAAACTAAACTGGAAATTTAAACCTCTTAATACAATTCAGAGAAATTAAAATAAAAATCCTAAAAGTAGAAACTAAAACTGCCAATCCACTAATAATCATAATCATTAATGTTTCAGCTAATCCGAGAACGCTTTAAGCTTGACTTCTTCTTCTCTGCAATATGTCTGCCTTTCTAAGTTCAATGTACTCTTTTTTTACGGCATCCAACCCGGAGACATCCATCATCATTATGCAAAACTCGTCGTCTGCTTCTTTCTTTGCGTCAAGTTTGTCTTTCCCTAAAATATATTCTGAATGGATTTCCAAGTGCGCTCCGGCATTGTAGGTATAGCTTCTTTCATCCCAACTAAGATGCGAGACCATAATTTTTCTTCTGATTGATCGGATCCAACAGTAGAATCTTGAGATATTGATAAATGAATTCTACACATCGTTACATCTTCAAATGTAGAAAAATTTGGACCTCCTGGTTTTGGTGCAATAATTCTAACTGGTTTGAAATAAAAATATATGAAACTAGGGAAATTTTTCTCGTACACAAATGAAATGGGTTAGTAGTGATGGAATGCTCAACCAATTCATATATATAGGTATACCAAAAGATAGCCGTTACAACGGTAAATATTACAAGAGGCGTTCATATACACCACCGCCCCACACAGGCGTATTTTTAGCTAACGCCAACAAAACGACGTAAGTTTAGTTAACGCCCACACACAAGCGTAAAATTAGTGAACGCCCACAACAGACGGCACTTTGGTTAACGCCTCAAAGCAAGCATACGCGAAGTTAACGTCCAGTGGGGCGTGATCTTATGTGAACGCCTACCACAGGCGTTATTTTGAGTTGCGCTGTATCATGAGACGCACTGCTACCTTCATGCCTGGCACGAGACATGCTGCTAACTTCACGTCTGTCACGAGACACACTGCTACCTTTCTGCTCCACCAAATTTGGTTTTGGTCCAGTTTTTGGATCAGATTTGGTCCCAAACAGTAAAAAAGACTGGAGTATACTCGCCCCACCGTGATTGGTTTTGGGCCGATCAAAGAGTATATTTGGGTTTTGGACCGTGTTTTAATTGCCCCACTATGGACACTCTTAGCATCCTTATTTCTTCGCCAAAAGCCCTTATTATTCATCACCTTCCAAATGTATAACAGGATAGCATAAATCAACTTCCACCAAACTTATTTACTTCTTTACATCAACTTCGACGGTTACCACACTCTATATGATTGAAGGATGGTTTTTGCTTAGTACGGATAATTTTCCGTGTAATATATTAACCCACGCAGTAGCCTTATTCTCCTGTACTTTAGTTTGGGTTTCGATTTTAAGTTCTCTTCTCCTTCTTGTATTCCGTAGGGTAGGGGCGGAGCCAAGTTTACAGAATGGGGTGGAAAAATTTACTTATCCATGCCAAAGTTAGATAGAGGATTCCATATGGGCTTGAAACCCCATTTTAAAACAAAAAGATATCAAACTAGACACAAATAGGGCCTGGAAACCAGCAGGACTAGACGTGCAACTGTACATCCATGCTCTCCACCCATATCTTGAGGCGCCTTTGCCACAAAATTCCCACAAATCTCTCCAAGTCCCAGCTGAATTCCAAAACAAGCTCAGCCAAATATCTCTATCTACAAAAGCTCATTTGTCTGTGTTACTGCTTCTTCACAGAATCAAAAAACCAATTTTTTTAAGTTTTGTTGTTTTTCTCCCTTACCATGACATCAGCTGCAGCAAACTTCGCTGGTGCATACGTTTTACAAAAATATGTATACAGAAAAGGAAGTGATGAAGAAAAAAGAAAAAGGTATGAAAAACTATGAGATATGTAATACGAGTGATACCAATACTATTGATTATCAAGATAAGGAGGATGCTGAAGAAGAAGAAGATATGAAATATGGTTGTTTTAGTGTCTTTGAAAAGAGTAGTAATAAAAACAACAAGAAGAAAATTCATCCAAGTGGTATTCAAAATATATGATACTACCAATTTTGCTGGAATACCATGAACATTTCAAGTTTGTTGTAATGGAGTGGTGTAGCTAAGTGGTATTCTAAATGATTTTCTTGTTTGGACGTGTGTCTCCCCAATTATCTAAAAATAAAACTATATCTATATAAATAAACAATTAAAATTAAGAACCGTGTTTATATAATTTGGACGAAAAGAATACATAGATTTACTGCTACACTAGACTGTGACACCTATCCAAATCCTCCAAGGTTGCTTTAGGGGATTATATTTACTAGATTCCACGGGATTACCGATTTAGTGGATTTAATTATAACAACATTCTTTTATATACCCATATACTAATAGTATCCCTGTATCTACATATCACAACATTTACACGGATTTGATAATAGTGACCCATTTGATTGCGGAGAAATATTGGCATTTTGATTAATCATTAATTCCTGTAGGAAAAAACACTCTGCACAGCACTGGGAAGAGATAAGAAGAACACGACCATATCTTCGTCTCGTACCTTGTCTATATATTGGAGTAGTTGTTATTCTTGATATATCTTCTTTCTCTATTCATTCTTCTTTTCCCTTTTTCTATTTTCTATATTAGTGTGTTAGGCAGTAGAGTGTTTTCTGTATTAATCATATGATAATTTAGGATCCGAAAGTGCATATATGTTTTGGAAAAATTCAAAGTTAAAAGATAGATTTTAGATTTCAAAAATCTTAAATTAATTATAACGGGTTCGTACTAATCCCATATAGCTCTCTAATACATTTTTAGAGTAGCGTACTACCATTATCAATTAGCCACCCTAACCTTAGTGTGGCCAGGGGTGGAACCAATGTATAATATAGTTGTATATTTGCACATCTAACTCAAATAACTTCCGAACTTAGAAAAGTATTACTATTATATTTTTTAATAATTTATTTTTAAATTAAAATAAAAAAAATGATAATAAAACTTTCATATAAATAGAGAAAATATTTTTTTATAAATTGGGGTTTTAAGTCCCTTTTTAGTTTTTACTTACCTAATTGCATTCCTTATTGAGATGGTGTTTCTCGTGGTTAGAAAAATACGCATGTCCGATGAAATGGTTCTTGCTATCTGCTCCAATAATGAATCATTTTATTGGTTTAACTGAATAACTAACTAAAATAGATAGATCTTTCTCTTCATCTCAAATCGATAGATCTTCTCACTTAAAAGATCTCCTATATGACTAATACACATTCCAGTTGGCGTACGTCCTTGTAGACTATGGAGATACTATAATTATACTTGGATAAGAGATCCGACAAACTGAATGCACGATAAATTAATAATGAACAAATGGTCAAAAATCGTATCCCACTGTCCCCAGCGAGTAAAGTAGCGATTAAATAATGCGCGTTTTCTAAACATTTTTCGATCATCACCGTTACTAATTTAGGAATGTTGATGTAGTTCTTAATATTGTACTAATCTTTCCTCAATCACTTTTACTTTTCTCTTTTTAGTGCTCATTAAAATCTTCTCTTCTTGCAAATCTAATAAGATTTCATTGGCTTTAGATAAGAATCTCTGTTAAGCAGTGGCTTTTACAAAAATATCTCCAAATTTTATAATAATCACTTTTAAAGAATATGTGGTTAATCTGAATATCTTATTTTTGTCAACACGTTTGTGTAGTACTAGTATATCTAATGGAGATTGAGTTGACATTAGCTTTAGATATGCTTGATCATAATCAATTGTAATAAACTGAAATTAGCCAATATCACTGTATTATATGAATAAAGTCGTTGGATAATAATACTAAAGATCTGAGTCTAAAACTCAACTGTATGTACCTAGTTGTTGGCTCGGTCATGGCGCTATTGATGGATATGCATCGGATTGAAATGGAACTTACAATGTATGAGAGGAAAAAAAAAAACTCCCAATTTTCTTTCTTTTTGCACTTAAATGCATGTGCCAATTGCCACTCATGCAGCATTTTCAGACTGCATCATCCCAAGTGCCACTCATGCAGCATTTTCAGACTGCATTATCCAATGAAATGTCAAACCGATGAAAGAATGAAACTTGTACATTCTTGTCAGAAAAATACCAGTTGGGGTTTGTTAATAATACTTCCAAAGTAACATCTACTGAAAAAACGGTTATTGTTTACCAAAACTTTGTAAGAATGTGAGATCTGGCAAGGTTCTTGGAAGGCACCTATTAATCAACTCCCCTCAATGCATTTGCTGAAGTTGCAGTATTTCCCCACCGGCACTGAATTTTCCGCTGTGCTGCAACTTACAAAAATCATCCATAACAAATTTTAGGTTGCATTATACACAATGAGAATTCTTCTCATATACTTCTTTCCATCCCCTGAATTATTTTTAATTGACCTACAGTTGGTCGTATTTCGCGCATTGTCCCAAAACGTATTCTGAAATGGTGGCTAGATTTCTTTCTCTTTCCGATATGGAAATGCCGCGCTAATCAATAACAACACCTAGCTAGTTTGTTTCCTATGGTATTAATACAATTCCAATTTAAGAAACTTTTTATCAACAAAGTCGAACCGTTAACGTGTGCGAAGTACTCTGGCAGTCGAATAATCCTGCTAATCATGGTGCGCGAGGTTTACTGGCTCTATGCAGATGCCGTGTGCAACGCGTCGTTTGATCGATATCGGGTGCCCCGTCTTTGGATGGCAAGTAACAGGATTGCAAAATTGGCATCAGAATATTCAGATAACCCTATCTCTTTCTCTCTCTCTCTCTCTACTCACGCTTCCTGCCACTCTATTTGCATGATAGCCGCGCTTATACAACCAGTTAAAAGCCGACTATCTATCTCTGACGTCTCTCTGTCACTCCATATATACGTTTCCATTAAAACTGATTTTTCACTGATGAGATTTTGTATGTATTTGGGCATTTGTCCTGGCTCAGAAACAAACTTCTAACACTTGCTAATTACACCATTTATTTCTCACTGACTACTCGTTGCATGCATAACACAATGCTATACCTCAACTGCAGCTCATCATCTCTATATATTCAGTTACTTCTCATCTATCCAATTCCTCCATTCCTTCGCCTCTTATGCTCTTCAAAACATTGCATTACCCTTTCTTTTTCTAGATCTCTCTTGCTCTACTAGCCTGCTAGTGCTAATTCACCAATTGAGCTTGTTGTTTTCCGTAAGAATCCATATATATGTATCTCTTAATCTCGAGCTCGTAGATACAATTTTGTCAAGGTTGTTCCATGTAAACCATCTAAGAAACAGCATTAGCTTATATACATTTATAGTACATTTCAGTTTTATGCTTGTTTCATCCTTTTTACTACTTCGTTTCGAAAAACTTAAACTTGTACTCATGTTGTTCTTTTCTTTTAGTGTAGAGAACTACACCGATGGATGCTGAATCATCATCTAATGAGTCACAACCAAAGATGGAAAGCACAGTAGAATATCCATTTGGAACTGACATCAAAGTCCTTCGGATTAAAAGCTCTGCTCTATGGTCATTGTCTGGAGGCGGTGGTCACGGCCATGAAACAGTTGGCATTGTTCGCCAAGGAGATTTCTCATTCCATGTTATGGTGCAAACGCAAAGCAGAATTATGATAACCATTTGTATGGTGGATGATTTGCAATGGCCAGTAACTAAGGATACCCCAGTCATTCGAGTTGGGCCTCGAAGCTTTGCATTTGCAATGCCAGGCTTGCTTTATGGACTCCAGTTTTCAGATGATGGTTGCCAAAAGGATTTAGAGGCTTTTGTGAAGCTTTTGGTGAGGTTTGGACATTATGAAGATCATTCATCATCTGGAAGAGAAGCAGGTAAGAATCTTTGTGCTGTTTATTTTCGTTTTGATTGAAAATCATAAGGTCTCGTTTTAGGCTGCATGATATGTTTTTCTTCTTTTCTTTTGCGTATATCGTTCTGAGGACCGTTCCATGGACAGGCTAAACTTCACATGGTTTGACATGCTACTTTCATAGTTCCATGTATGATGCAAAGACGGCGAGATTCTAACTGATCTTAGTTGAAATCCGACCCCATGGTAAATATAGAAGTTTTTTATCTATAGAATTTTCACCATTAATGTCAAGTAACCGATAGAACTAACGGTTTACGGGTATCAACTGTTGTCGTTATTACCGTTCATATGCCATTGGCCTGACACATATATACACACCAAGTACTGAGCTACCAGTACGTTACCTTATTAGCTAAATTCTTAATTACTTAACTACCGGGGCAGAGGTACTAAATTGACACTTCAAAAATATCCCAAGTGATACTGCATTTTAATCCGTAAAAGACCCCCCCCTCCCGAAAAACATCGTTCTCCGAGGGAAGGGAGGTCGACAGTGAGGCAAGCTACTAGATTCACATTAATGAGCATATTTCTGAACCGAGTACATTCAAAATTTAAATTACATTATGTTGCAAAACCTCCCTAAATATTGCTTGCATTGACCTCATTTCCTTGTGCTTTGTTAGGCATTCCCTACTGGTTGCAAGAAGAAGATGGCGTCAATTTTTGGGCAACATCTCAATACAAGATAGAAAACATAACTCAACCATTTCTGACTCAACTAGGTGCAACAACAGATTACAAGTCTCATCTCATGACTGCTTACTGCATGATGAATTTCGAAACAAGTAATAGGCAGAGATTACTCAAAGTTATGAGAATGTCAGCAATCACAAAGATGATAACAAAAGGAATTCTTGTAGGTGGTATTCATCCTAATGAGCACATAGAACTATTTTATAGTCCCAACCATTTTACATTTCTACGCACCAACTACAATGAGGAGGATACTAATTATGGTATCGATTCACGGGCGTCTCCAACTATCTTTGCATTTTCTGACATCGTTGAAGCGATTGAAGCGTATGGAGTTGTTGTCTCAGGGAAATATCAATCCATGCCACCTTATGAGCCTAAATGGAACCCATTACCAAATATTACATTTTGGAACATTAGCAAAGCCGGGTTAATACGAATATTGCAAGTAATGGTAGCATCGGCAACTATGAATATCAACCATGAGGTGACCGGAGACTCAACTGATCAAGAAAATAAGCCGACTATGAGAGATATCAAGAAAGAGCACCATCAGAAAGTAGCCGTTGAACCAATGGATGAAGATCCGAACATATTCGCACCAATTAGGAGCGAAGAAATTGTACCTTCTGGTCATCATGAGTTCATGGAAGAAGAGGTAAGACTTCATGTGGAAGAACAAGATGGTGTCCATAATATGGAAGATAATAATTCAGAACAAAATGATGAAGTAATTACTGCCCCAATAAGGGAAATTAAGTTCCCAATAATCAACGAACCTGATACTAATAGAACCGTTGGACCCGAAAAGAATCGAGTCGAGGAGTTAAGGGAAGCTTGTGCTGGTATGGAAGTTGCTTAGTTGATGTCTCAAGTCAAATGTAGCATGTGTTTCTTTGATTATAAGTTTAGCTTTACTTTCATGTCTTTAGATGAAGTTTATGTTATGCAAGTATCATGCAGTAGTATGTTTTTCTCTGTTTTAGGATTTTCAAATTTGGAAATTTATCAAGCAAGGGATTGTTCATTAGGCTTTGGGATAAATCATTACTAAACCAATCCAATTTAGCTCTTACACTTTGATCGAAATTACGTGTTTATAGTTCATGGACCTAACTAACCTCGAAAACCGGTTTGCAATAAGCTTCTTTATGGATGCCTGTTCTTCTTTCTGGATTGGTAACCGGTTGTGTTGGGGTATAGGGTTTGGTGACGTATAGACTTTAATGATTCATTATGGCTTGGAATTTTTGAATCCTTTTACTTCGATTATAACAATAAGTCCCCTTCCAATGTACCTTGTCAAGAAGGCACAAAGGATTACAAATTCAAAATGACAATAAATGGAGAATATTGGAAATGAAACGTTCACTCTTGGTAGCAACAACCACTTTCATTCTATGTTGAATATTGACTAAGGAATTAATTGGTTTCTCAAATTTCAATGGGGTGAAGTTGAAGAGCAATTCTAAGCCCCGGCCTATAAATACCCTTAGCGCATTAGGCTTCATTTTCACCACAGCCTTCAACAAATAAAAGTCTCAGAATTTTCCATTGAAATTCCATTCCTAGTCATTGATCAGCACAAAAATGGCTAACAGTAACTATACTGTCCAGTTCAATGGTGTCAACATTGTAACAACCTTAACAAATTCATCTTTGTTTATCGACTCTGTCCTTAACGAATTTCGTTCGAAGCGTGTCATTGGTCTTGACATCGAATGGAATTCAGCTTCACCCACCAGCAAGGTTGCAACACTTCAGTTATGTCATGGAACTCGTTGCATTATCATTCAGCTGCTTCACTTGGATTCTATCCCAAACTCTTTGAGAAACTTACTTATGGATCGATCAGTCACTTTTGTTGGTGTTGGTATCACGCAGGATATCACGAAGCTTGATCGTGATTATGGTCTTAAGTGCTGGCCTGTTACTGAGTTGGGTCCTCTTGCTGACAGGGTTTACGGTACCCAGCAGTTTGGTGGTGCTGGATTGGTTTCTTTGATGCAACAAATTGTGGGAGTTCCTATTGAGAAATCGGAATATGTGACTCGTTCGAACTGGGGTGTAAACATCCTCAACACTGAGCAGATCAAATATGCTACCATTGATGCTTATGCTTCTTTTGCAATTGGAAACAAGTTAATGGGTGGAAGTATCTAGTTGGTTTTAGTTTGTTGGTTCTTGATTGTTTAGTAGTTTGTGTTGGTGTTGCTCTCTTATGTTATTTTGTGTTTAAGTTATGTTTTAAGTCCTATATTTAAGATAGTTTGATGGGGTTTTTAGTCCTATGTCCGTGGGATCTTGATGGTTTGTGTTTTGCAGTTTGTTCTTGTTCGTTTTGAATGACATCTATTGATGTATTTGGACTTACGATGGATGAAATGAATTTGCGATTTTAGTTATGACTTTGCCTGTTTTGGTTCCTTAGTTTCATGATATTGCTAATATCTTAGAACTTCCACAATCATGAGTGGAGTAAAGAATAAAAACCAAATTTTTTTAGTTATACTTTGCCTAAAACACAGAGGTGGGAGACTAAATTTTGTTCAGGCGAAATTAGAATTTATGTTTGATGTTGGGTGCATATCCAAGGATATGTTTGTTGGATGGGTATTGTATTGGATGGGCGTATGCTTAGTGAAACACTTACTTGGGTTGGACGTTGGATGGGCGCTCGGTGGGAAACGTATCCAAGAACAACACCTGATGCTAGACGCACGCATAACATCATGCCCAAGTAACATGCATAATTTTGGATGAACGCCTGATGGGACGTTAGCTTATCTACCCACCTGCTTAGTTCTTCTTTGGGGCATTGTCTACATGGTTGATGGTGTACTGCAACGAGGTAAAACAATGACAAACCCCCCGAGGGAAACGTCATAAACGGTGCCACCAGGGAAAAAGGGCTTGACACTAGCATTGTCTTAGTTACCAGCAAGTAAGCACTAAAAGTGATGCTAATATATCTCATATTATGCATGTTTCATAGGTCCATAACCGTCATTCCCTCGGCAGGTCATAATTCATACTCATTGATGTTAAACTCATTTCAAGCCCCTTTAAGCTCTTTCCATTCCCTTATAACCTGATACAGAGTAATGCACTTGTTAAACACATAGCTCACTGAGAAACCAATCCAAACTCTTAAGCATAATTTTGGTGTACGCATAGCTCACATGTTTCATGTGATCTGCATAGCTCACTAAGAAACCAATCCAAACTCTCAAGCGTAAGTTTGGTGAACGCCCATGAGAGGCGGCATTTTGGTTAACACCTTATTGGCAAGCGTACACAAAGTTAACGTCCAGCGGGGCGTGCTCTTATATGAACGCCTACCACATACGTGATTTTGAGTTGCGCCGGATCATGAGACGCACTGCTAACTTCACGTCTGCACGAGACGCACTGCTAACTTCACGCCTGGCACAAAACGCACTTCTATCTTCACGCTCCACCAAATTCGATTCTGGTCCATCTCTCAGACTACTTTTGATCTCAAACAGTAAAAAATCTGGACCATAATCCAGATATAGTCCACCCTATGTGATTGGTTTTGGACGTACCAAAGAGTATATTTAGGTTTAGTCCAGGTTTTACTCGCCCCACTGTAAATGCTCTTAGCATGTAATTTTTATGCTAATAATCGGGATGTTTGGACCTTCCTTAAAAGCGCTCGACAAAGTGCTTCTTAACAAAAATGACAAGAACATTGCGTGCTTTCGTGGTGTTGACCTTGGTCGAGCTAGTGTTTATTGCAACTTGTTCAATACGGATTAGTCAATTAGGCTCGTGGGCTTGGGCTTGGACTTGATGTTAAAAAAGTGGAAACCGGAACTGTAAGTTTCTCTAATTGGCTTGGAAGAATCCTTAAGGGTGAATAAATTTTTAGTATGTTGTTATTCAAAATAACAAATGGAAACAAAATCAATCAAACAAGCATACACATACAACACAAACACATACAACACAAACACATAATAGTTCGATCAAAATGATCTAAATCCATCTTCGAAGACGACGAAATAATTCCACTGATTAAAACAAGTATACAAGGTTTTCCCTCATATCTCCACTCAAGAACCCTAGCATTCTTTGTGCCTCACGCGGAAACAAATTTCCTTATTATCTTCTGCTGGCCTAAAAAAAAGTGCGCACAAAGATATGCACCTCGGTTCCTATTGGGCCAGTTACATTAGAGCTAGCCCAAACAGAATACAAAGCCTGTATCCAAGGCATAATGTACAACACTAGATAGTAACCCGTGCTTCGCACCGGGAGTATGGTCTGGTCAAGGTTCAGCTCAAAATTAGTTCATTCCCTGAGCTAATGACCCAATGTTAAGTCATAATTTATAACCAATATTTCGTAGTAAGATATGTAGGTGAATTGGTTTCCTGTGTCTGGAGACATGCAAAACAATCAACTCAAATCATGCTGATTTGGAAAACTTAATACATATTCATGTTTATTTAAAATTTTCCAATTACATGATCAAATAAAACAATTCCACGCTTAAATGTACTTGATCTGTGTAAGAGTAGGATGTTACTAAGAAGCATTACTTTAGCTGCCAATATTTTCTTTAATGTACTTGATTTGCTAACTAAATTAAAATGTGGCAGCCCAAAAATGGTATTTGAAAAATGATAAACACACGTATTAGTAAGTACATACCTATAAATGGTACAAAACCTTTACGTATATACACAATGACCATCTATGTAGTTTTCCACTATTCGTATGAAACCTATCTTGCATCAACTTTACAATGCTAATCTTTTAAAAACAATGCAAATGGTTAAGCCTAAACATCACTAGACACCACCAACCCAAGAAGTCTGGTAAGCCGTTTATGTGTTGCTTTAGGCATCAATACCACTACTTCACCTGGTAGGAAAAACTCAAGCTTAACGTCCAATGCATTTTGACAAATATTAGAGAATAATAGATTTCAGATAAGAAAGCAACTTACAATGGTGAATATCTATGCATATGGAGCATACTACATTGTGCTTCACTTTTATATGGGATTACCTTCTACATAAGCAATCCAAGATTATATGATTTTAGGCGTTAGAAGGGGAAAAAACAATTGGAGCAGCACAATCCAGCCTTTTGGACAGGAAAATAAGATATATCAGAATCTCTCAATATTGATCTCACACCAACAAACGTACTTATAAACTTTGAATTAGTTTGAGCGTTCTTTCTCGTCTTAATCCTTTTGGCCTCATTCTCGCATACAACAACCTAAATGTCCTTGGAGTCTGACATAATCTTAAAGCTACAAAATCAAAACTGGTAGGTTCATTTGTTGATTCCCTACTCCTGCTTTGAGTTAAGAATATAAAAGCAATATCTTCCCCAGAAAACATCCAATATATGAATTCAAGTATAAATAAATAAAATCAAAGAACGCAATGTAAGAACCAACAGAATACACGTTTAAGACAATATGAGTAACTTAAATTAAGCGCAATTTGCTAGAGAAATATATATACCTGCAAAGAAATTTATTGTTGACAGATTAGTGAAATGGTACGACAGACAAAACTGAAAAATGCAGTATAATACCAAATGTAACTCGTGTTAGCTGTCATATAAACATGATGCCATTGTTGATAAACTTGTGAATTTGGTTCACTTTTCAACACCATAGGATGCCAATGATGGATCCTCAATCTGTAAGAAACGGATCAAAACTATGAACAAACAAAACACGTATGCTTTAAAGCCCAAATTCAAAACTCAACTTATTATATAACACACCATCAACCATAATACTGACATTATCTTTAGAATTTGTAGCAGACTGATCCTGCATCTAAATTGATTCTTCTTTAAGCGAATTAACATATGCAATTTGATCACAAATGGAACTGATAAATAAATTCCAGGAGTTAGGATTTTTCATGACCAAACATATCGTTCTTTCAATTGGTTTCATTTCTGGTTCTCAATTGCTTTAAGAGAGCATAGTGTTTAAAAGAAAATAATAACATCAACCCCTGCAACTGAAAAACACAAAATTAAACCAAAAAAACTAAAGGAAAACAAAAAATAATATCAAATGCCGCAAGAAAAACAATGCATCCAATTTAGTAATTAGCAATTATACTAAAATATCAATAATTGAGAAAAACCCACAAAAATATTAGTAAAATCAAATTAAAAAATCTCAACTAAAACTAAATTTGAAGAAACCAAACTTGGGTATGAATTGAAGATTCCACGTATGAATTAATGCGGTAAGAAGATGTCGGGCAATAAGATAAGACTGGAAACATGATTACTTTTGAACATGAATTTTTTTTTTATATCACCTGTACTGCTTTTCTTAAACCTTCAATGAATATTTAGTTTAGTTGGCTAAGCATGCAAAACCTAAAATTGTGAGAAATCAAAATCCAAAATTACTTTAAAACTTTGATTCCTTCTCTGATTATAGATTTCCTGTCAATACAAAGCTTAGTTTTGATTACAGTAGGTGGGAAGAGGAAACCTACAATAATCCAAACAACCCTAATTTCAGACTCATAGTTAGGATTTGAATTATAAAAAAGAAGAAGCAAAATATAAGAAATATACATTTCAGAGAGAATTTGTGGATGAGATTGAGGAACCAAAATTTTCAGTTCTAATTTTTTAAATATACCATTCTGATCGGTGAGATTGACAAACGAACTTACTGGAAAAAAAGTTTCATAGAGATTTGGAACAACAGTTATGTTCACATAATAGATTTGGAGTAGTTGTTTGTGACCGGAGAATAATTGTGGGGGTTAGTTAGTTTGTGAATGAGTAGAAGTGGGGAGGTGTCAAGGAAGAATTGAAATGGGGAGATGTCGAGGAAGAATGGAAGTATGAGGTGTAGGTAGAGCGGAAAAAAACCATTTTTTTATTAGTATGGATCAGAATGAATGAGAAAGTTCTATTTCCTAAATGCTCTTATCGTAGTAATCCACGTAGCAATCCATATAAACGAGAATTAAGTATTTGGTTTCAATTATAATATATAAAAATATAATATACGAAGATATGCTAAATGTTATAATTAATGCATTTGTTTCTTTAATTGTTAGTTGGTTTAGCATATTAAGGTTTACCTTTTATGTATTTAATTAGTGTCATTCATGTACTATTTTGAATTCCAGGGGCTCTCATGTTTCACTACGGGATAACAATTCTAATGGTGAGGAATTTTATTTTATTTTACAATATATTAAGACCTCTATATAAGAATATTCTATAAAAGAATAAATTTTACATATGGAAAAAAAAATTATGGTTCAAGTTTAGTTTAATTTTTGTAAAAAATTACCTCTATATAATTATAAACTCTATATAAGAATAATTTTATATGGCCCAATAATATTCTGAACCAGAGGTTTTACTATAAATTTCCTTGCAGTGAAACTTATCAAGGCACAAACGATCACTAATTCAAAATAACAATTGATGGAGATTATTGGAAATGAAACATTATTGGTTTATTTTATTGGGATATAATCTTATGGGTTTAGGGACTGTATAGGATTCTAATATCTTAAATGCGGATAGAGGGTCCTATTTATAGTGAAAGTCAAAAATACCCTTCCTCCATAAATAAACCTATATCTAACAACTATCATAAACAAAACAAAAACTAAATCTATTTGTTTTTCTTCTCTTCTTCTTCATAATTCATGATTAAAAAAAAAGAACAAAATTTTCAGGAACTACTTACGGCCAAAAACAGTTGAATTCCTAGCCTAAACACTCCCTACGGCTAGGAGTTCGTCTGTTCCTAACCGTAAGTAATTCATCTACGGCTAAGAATTAAACATTTTTCAAACGTAGAATAGTAATTTTTTATTGTTTACGGATAAAAAATAACAAATTTCTATCCGTAAGTGAATTTAAAACTCAAAAATAAAAATATATACTCATTTTCATAACGAATACGTGTCCACTCCTAGCCGTAAATGAACCACTTACTATGATTACTCATTTCTGAGCCGTAATTTGTTATTTACGGCTAGGAAATGATTAATACCTAGCCGACTCATTTTCATAAGGAGTACAGGCCTATTACGGCTAGCAATTCATCATTCCTAGCCGTAAGTAGTAAATCACGGATGGAAAATGATTATTTTCTAGCCTAAGTGATTCTAAAAATGAAAAATAAGAGAGGACGTATGCCCCTTTCGTTGATTCTAAAAGTTAAATATATTTTTTTAAAAAAAATCATTAATTTAATCCATTCACTAATCTTAATTATTTTAGTTAATCAATTTTAATAGCACTAATCAATCAAGGGCAGTATAGGTTTTATATAAAATATTAAGATAGGTGATTTTTGGATTTACTTCCTAATAATCCTATTTAATCATCTTATAAGCCCTCATGAAAAAAAATCTACAGCCACAATAATAATAGGGTTCAAGAAAATTCACTCTCGGTAGTAACGACATTCTCCCTTTCGTATTGAATGTGGACTAAAGAGATAAAGATGAATTAATTGGCTTCTCAAATTTCAATGGTGAAGTTGAAGAGCAGTTCTAAGCCCCGGCCTGTAAATACACATGCATGCAGATAGAGCACTAGGCTTCATTTTCATCAAATGTCTCTCAGAACCTTGCATTCAAATTCCAGTCACTAATAAGCAGAAAATGGCAAATACTAGTAACTATACCGTCCAGTGGATGCTTGAATGTCCTGTGCCTTCGCTTTGCTGTTTAGTTTTTTTCTCTTTTTTCATTAAAATTTTAACCTTTCTCTTCAAAAGAAAAACAAACTATACTGTCAAGTTCAATGGTGTCAACATAGTAACAACTTAATCAAATTCTGCATTGTTAATCGATGCTGTTCTTGATGAGTTTCGTTCTAACCGTCTTATTGATCTTGACATGGAATGGGATTCATCTTGACACAATAACAAGGTTGCAACTCTTCAGTTATGTCATGGAACTCGTTGCCTTATTATTCAGCTACTTCACTTAAATCGCATCCCTAAATCTTTGAGAAACTTCCTCTCGAATCGATCAATCACTTTTGTTGGCGTGGGTATCACACGGGATATCTCAAAGCTGGACTGCGACTATGGTCTAAAGTGCTGGTCTGGGACTGAGTTGGGTTCACTTGCTGACGAGATTTATGGTACCAAGCAATTTCGTGGTGCTGGATTGGTTACCTTGATGCGTCAAACTGTGGGAGTCTGTATTGAGAAACCCGAACATGTGACTCGTTCGAACTGGGGTACAAAAATTCTCAACATTGAGCAAATCAAATATGCTACGATTGATGCTTATGCTTCT
This sequence comes from Papaver californicum, assembly GCA_023531435.1. Lineage (NCBI taxonomy): Eukaryota > Viridiplantae > Streptophyta > Magnoliopsida > Ranunculales > Papaveraceae > Papaver > Papaver californicum. Next base: position 1,696,429 of record JAJJMC010001317.1, read on the forward strand.
TTTGCAATTGGAAACAGGGTGTTGTGTGGATATAATTAGTTGGTTGGTTTGTGGGTTCTTGAAGGTTTATTATATTGTCTTGTAGTTGCTCTCCTATGTTTTAGGTCCTAAGCTAATATAGTTTGAGGGGGTTTTAGTATGGTTTGTGTTTTGTAGTTTGTTCGTGTGTGTTTAGGATGACATCTTTTGATGTATTTGGAACTTGTGATGGATGAATAAAATGAATTTGCTATTTTAGTGCTGACTTTGCCTGTTTTGTTTCCTTCATTTCATAAGATTGTTTGTATCTTGATTATCAGCATCTCATTATCCTAATGTTTACTGCAATGAACGGTTTGTTGAATATGGAGATTGGAGCAGTTGATTCGGCTTGTGAAGTAGTTGGGCTTGATTTTAAGTGCCTCTAATTGGGCTGGCAGAATCATTAACAATGATGCATATGTTTCTTTCTTCAGTTCTTGGTTGGAAGCAATTTTTTCATTTTTTTTTAACAACCTGAATCGGAATCGGGAATGGTTAGCAGACTGATTCGATTAGAATTTTGGGCAATTTTTTTGATGGGGTTGTTTTTAAGGTGTGAATCGTGTGATGGATATATATACGTCTTGGTGCATAACCAGGGAATGTCCTTTTTATGCCACTTTTCTCCGTAGTAATTGTTTTCCGTGTTTGGATAGGGAAGTTTTCATGCCATAATGCAAATGAGGTCCAATTTCTGTTTGATTCGACGGCTGATGAAGTTAAAAACGTGACAAATTTCATTTTCAAACCATTTTATGCTAAAAATAAGTTAGGAATTGGTATGCCGGTGAGTTTCGATCTCATAGGAATTGGGATAGAATCCATTCCCTATTATTCTAAGATATCTCTAAATGTCCTACGATTCAAAGGGAAGAATCCGAAGATAAAAATCAGAGGAGGACTCATCATGGCATTTAATGGTCCAAAAAAATCACCAATCAAAAAAAAAATGGTCCAAAAAAATTATTCAACCTCCTCTCATTATTTCAGTACTTACTTATCATGTTTTGAATGCCACTTGATGATGCATCCACCGAGAAGGAGACGTTAGTGTCAGGGAGTCTAGTCCGACATGATTTTTTTGCCAATCTGTAATTTTTAATTCTATGTGATGCGCGCAGTTAGGTACTGCATTTTTAATGCCAGGATTGCTGCAGTACGCCGGCTGTCTGCATATATTGTTGAGTTAAATATTGCATTTGAGGCGCCATAAATGCAGTATCTTCCCACGAATTGGTGAATTAGGGAGGTTGTTTTTCGTTTGTGTAGAAGAATAATAAATATCCTTCGTTTCAATTTTTAAAAATTTCATCATAAACGTGAACTATATATATAAATAAAATGTTGGATAATATACTTCCTGTAACAGAGAAAAACAAACACAGAGAACTTGAAGATGATTAAGGGAGGGTTAGAATTAAACTGCACAAACACTCAAACACAGAGAGGTGAAGTCGCCTGTTCAACAGACTGCCCTTAACTCAATATTTGCCAGGTACACCTTCAGGAAGATGCTGCTATACCCTTTCAGTGACAAACTTGAATTCAGGATAAAATCACCTGATACCAACCCAGCTAGCAAAGCTCGTTGGCCCGTTGTGAACTTAACAGAAGATGAAAGAAAAAGAAAGTAAATTCTAGTGCGCAAATCAAAGCAAGAAGAGGGGAAAAGTCGTCAGGACAGTGGCTGCGACTGGGGTAAACGAAAACCTTAGCAATGTTGTTCTTTTATAGGAGAAGTAAACCTTTGAGTTTTAAAACGGTGAAAATTTAATTTCAAATATTCCCCATTAAAACAAAACGTTAAGATTGTTTTAATTAAAAAATTATTTATGATTTTATTTTCCATTTAATTCAAACGGTAAAATATTTATTTAAAATTAAAGAAATGTTTTCTCATTGATGGGTACACGTGTGCACTCGCAGGCACGCGCCAGGCACACGCCAAGCTCACGCCAATGGTCACACCAATGGTCACGCCAAGGCTCGCACCAATGGTCACACCAAGGCTCACGCCAAGGCTCACGCCAAGGCTCACGCCAAGGCTCGCACCAATGGTCACACCAAGGCTCACACCAATGCTCACACCAAGGCTCACACCAAGGCTCACACCAAGGCTCACACCAATGGTCGCACCAAGGCTCGCACCAATGGTCGCACCAAGGGTCGCACCAAGGATCGCACCAAGGTTCGCACCAAGGGTCGCACCAAGGGTCGCACCAATGAATATATGTGGTAATATGCATGAACTTCATCCTTGGTTTGCCCAATGTGGGATAATCAAAGGTTTCTCATTCACTAAGAAGTGAAAATGGATGGCTATAATTCCACCCAAGTTTGGACTAGTGATCCTAGCACCCATCAAGCTAATTATAGTAACAAAATTAATTTAAGTAATAAACTATTAATTTTAGTAACAAAACATTTTTATTTCCCAACAATCCCCCACATGAATGACGAAACCGAAAAATCGGAAAATAAAAAGAACGAGAAATACCTCTTAAGCAATAGGTGACCATTTGGAATTGAACCTTTGCTTAGTGAGAAGCACCGGAACTACTTGATGGTCAGTGAACGTGATGTCTTGAACTGCCATCGTTTAGTGTAATTCTTCAATAACTCCTTACGTGAGATATCTCTTAAAATGCTGTTAAGTTCACGCCGTTGTGTCCGTTTTGGCCCTGGACGTATCCCGTTTCTCAGAATGCTCTAGAGAATCAGCTCAGTTCTCATAGGAAGCGACCCACTTCCTCATTCAGATAGGTGAGTTCTATCAAGAGTGTTAACTGCTACACCCCATTTCAATCTTAAATTGAAACTATAGAACTCATTAAGACTTTACTCTAAGTCAACCTCACTTGCAGTCACACTATCACGTCTACACCATAGGGAAGGGACAGAGAAAATAATTCTCTGATAATGTTTAATTTTTACCCACCACAAATTAGTTGTCTCATTCAAAACCTTGATCTTGGGATCTCCAGTCAGCAAGGTTGAGTATCCTTCATGGCAAGTTTTAATTTATGAGCTTAAGTCCCATCCCCCTCGATGCATTACTAACTACCTCCTTGGACAAGCCTTTCGTCAAAGGGTCCGCGATATTCTCCTTAAACCTCACAAAGTCAACAGAAATAACGCCAGTTGAGATTAGTTGTTTTAGAGAATTGTGTCTTCTCCTTATATGAATAGATTTTCCATTATAGTTGCTGTTTTTAGCATTAGCTATTGCATCTTGATTATCACAATGTATAGATACAGCTGGCACAGGCCTATGCCAGAGAGGAATGTCTTCTAAAAAGCATCTTAGCCAAGCGGCTTCCTCTCCTGCTTTATCTAACGCTATAAACTCGAATTCCATAGTGGATCGAGCGATACAGGTCTGTTTGGAACTCTTCCAAGACACTGCTCCACAGCCTAGAGTGAAAACGTATCCACTCGTAGACTTAGACTCCTCTGAGTCTGCTATCCAGTTTGCATCACAGTATCCTTCCAGAACAGCAGGGTATCTCTCATAACTTAACCGAAAGTTTAAAGTGTATTTAAGATACCTCAGCACTCTGAAAAGTGCATCCCAATGCTCTTGTCCTGGATTACAGGTATACCTACTTAGTCTACTCACTGCATAGGCAATGTCTGGTCTCGTGCAGTTCATTAAGTACATCAGACTTCCTATGACACGTGAATATTCAAGTTGCGAGACTCCATTGCCTTTGTTTTTCTTGAGTCTACAGGAAGGGTCAAAAGGAGTACTTGCAGGTTTACTATCAAACTGGTTAAATTTCTTCAGAACTGACTCAACATAATGAGATTGACTGAGACTGAATCCATTCGACTCCTTTCTAATTTTCATCCCTAGGATTACATCAGCAGGACCTAAGTCTTTCATATCAAAGTTCTCATTCAACATGTTCTTAGTGGAATTAATGATTTCTAAGGTTGTACCTAGTATAAGCATATCATCAACATACAGGCATACCATCACACAAGCATCATTGACAGATTTAGTGTAAACACATTTGTCAGCTTCATTTATTTTAAAACCACTAGAGAACATTACATGATCAAATTTTTCATGCCATTGTTTAGGTGCTTGTTTCAAGCCATATAAAGACTTTTTAAGTCTACACACCTTCTTTTCATAACCCTTCACCACAAAGCCCTCGGGTTGATCCATATAAATTTCTTCATCTAGTTCACCATTTAGAAACGCAGTTTTTACATCCATTTGATGTATCTCTAGGTTATGGATTGCAGCAATTGCAATTAGCAACCTAATTGAAGTTATTCTAGTGACAGGTGAATAGGTGTCAAAGAAATCTACACCTTCTATTTGTTTATAGCCTTTAGCTACAAGTCTAGCTTTATATTTTTCCACGGTTCCATCAACCTTACGTTTTCTCTTAAAGATCCATTTACAACCTATGGTTTTGCTCCCTGGAGGTAAATCTACTATTTCCCAGGTTTCATTCTGAATAATAGAATCCATCTCACTAATAGTGGATTCTTTCCACCATGGAGCTTCAGACGAAGTCATGGCCTCCTTATAGGTTTGTGGATCAGTTTCAACTAAACAGGTAATGAAATCTAGCCCAAAAGATTTTTCTAATCTAGGTCTTTTACTTCTTCTTGGCTCATAAACAGATTCATCTTCTTCTACCGGTAATGAATGGCTAGAAGAAGGGACATCTAGAGGATCTACACGTATCACGCGAGATTCAGTTTTCATTGGAAAAATATTTTCAAAAAACGAAGCATCTCTAGATTCCAAAATGGTGTTCACACCAATTTCCGAGTTATCGGAACTCACGACCATAAATCTACAGGCAGTGGTGTGCTCGGGATATCCTAGAAAGACACAATCAACGGTTTTAGGTCCTATTTTAGTCCTCTTAGGTGGAGGAATAGAGACCTTGGCTAAACACCCCCACACTTTGAGGTATCCATAAGAGGGTTGTTTGCCTTTCCATAATTCATACGGTGATTTTTCTGTTCCTTTAAGGGGCACTCTGTTCAGGATATAGCAAGCTGAGAGGACGCCTCCCCCCACAAGTTCGTCGGTAGTCCTGAACTGATTAACATGGCATTCATCATCTCCTTAAGGGTTCGGTTTTTCCGTTCAGCCACACCATTAGATTGTGGTGAATAAGGAGGAGTTACCTCATGAATAATGCCATGTTGCGCACAAAATTCTCCTATTGGAGTTACGTATTCACCCCCACGATCAGACCTAACAGTTTTAATGGTGGTACTCATCTGGTTTTCTACTTCTAATTTATATAATTTAAATGCCTCAAGAGCATCATCTTTTCCTTTAAGCAAGTAGATATGACAGTATCTAGTACAGTCATCTATGAAGGTAACAAACCATTTTTTTCCACCTCTGGTTTGGATTGATTTCATATCAACTAAGTCAGAGTGAATTAACTCTAAGGGATTAGAAACTCTGTGGACATTTTTCTGAAAAGGCTTCTTCGCATATTTTGATTCTACACAGACTTCACATTTATGTTCATATTCCAAATTTAATTTTGGAATGCAGCCAGATTTTGCCAATTTGTTCATTGAATTATAATTTACATGACCAAGTCTACCATGCCAGATATTCAATGAGACAACAACATAAGAAGAATCAACTTTATTAATTTCAGTAGAGATTGCAGATAATTTGTAAAGGCCCTCAGCCTTATAGCCCTTTCCCACAAAGTCCCTACCCTTAGTGATAATCACTTTTCCGGACTCAAAAACAATTTTAAAACCCTTGTCATCTAGCACACCACTTGAAACGAGATTCTTGCAGATGTCTGGTACATGTAACACTTCATTCAATGTGAGGATTTTCCCAGAAGAAAGCTTCAGCGAAACCTTTCCTTTTCCTGCAACTTGTGCTGCAGAAGAATTACCCATATAGAGTTTTTCTCCTTCTCCTACTGTCTGGTAGGAGGTGAACATATCCTTGCTTCCGCAGACATGTTTGGTAGCTCCAGAGTCTACCCACCAGTCTCTCACATTGGTAACTAAGTTAACCTCAGACACCGTGCCAGAAAATTCATTTTTACTACTTTCAGCCAAGTTTACATTTTGTTTCTTAAAATTCACATCTTTGCGTTTTCTACAATGCATTGCCATATGGCCAGACACACCACAGACATAACAAGCTCCCTTAATCTTACCAATAGAAGACTTTGGTTTTTGAAATTTATCTTTTCCTTGAGGGCCAGGCTTGCGCTTGTTGTGGTCCAGACTGAGTGAAGCAAACCTGTGTTCGATCACATGTGCTTTGTTTGACATGTCTCTTGCAGAGGAGACATTCTTGTCCTTTGAGCAAAACAACTCTTCAACTTGTATTTTCTTGCCCAGTTCTATCATAGTAATCTCACCAGTTTCATGCCTTAGTCTTCTCTTGTATTCGGCCCATGAACTTGGTAACTTTTCAATCACAGAAGATACTTGAAAGTTTTCAGAGATAGTCATACCTTCAGCAATGATTTCATTAATAATTTTCTGCAACTCCAGAAACTGGTCAACCACATATTTTTCATTCAGCATCTTGTATTGTAAAAAACGTGCAACCAGAAACTTTTTACTTCCTGCAGTTTCTGCTTCATATTTTTCTTGCAGTGCTGACCATAAATTGTGAGCAGAAAAATCATCTTTAGCATTGTAAAAATCATACAGAGAGTCTTCAAGGCAATTTAAAATGTGATTTTTTGCTAAATAATTATTTCTCGTCCAGGTCTCTTTTTCCTTGGATGATTCAGGAGCATCCAGAGCTTTGTTATATGGTTTCAACACTATTTCATCAAGCATGTGGAAACTCAGGAAAAAGAGCATCTTCGACTGCCACCTCTTAAAATCCTTACCAGAAAACTTCTGAGGTCTCTCAACATCAGTCTTTGCCATTGTTACAGAAGATTTTTGAATGCACAGATATTGAGTTAAGATTGTTGGATAATATACTTCCTGTAACAGAGAAAAAAAAACACAGAGAACTTGAAGATGATTAAGGGAGGGTTAGAATTAAACTGCACAAACACTCAAACACAGAGAGGTGAAGTCGCCTGTTCAACAGACTGCCCTTAACTCAATATTTGCCAGGTACACCTTCAGGAAGATGCTGCTATACCCTTTCAGTGACAAACTTGAATTCAGGATAAAATCACCTGATACCAACCCAGCTAGCAAAGCTCGTTGGCCCATTGTGAACTTAACAGAAGATGAAAGAAAAAGAAAGTAAATTCTAGTGCGCAAATCAAAGCAAGAAGAGGGGAAAAGTCGTCAGGACAGTGGCTGCGACTGGGGTAAACGAAAACCTCAGCAATGTTGTTCTTTTATAGGAGAAGTAAACCTTTGAGTTTTAAAACGGTGAAAATTTAATTTCAAATATTAAATCCCCATTAAAACAAAACGTTAAGATTGTTTTAATTAAAAAATTATTTATGATTTTATTTTCCATTTAATCACGCCAAGGGTCGCACCAAGGGTCGCGCCAAGGCTCACGCCAAAAACACACGCAAAAGCACACGCAAGCCCGCGGCCTGCGGTGCTTCGGTGCGAAGCACCGTACATGTATGCATTTGCCCACTAGTCCATTTCCCAAGTCCATATCCAATCCACTAGTTCTTTTCCTTATATAGAACATATGTGGTAATATGCATGAACTTCATCGTTGGTTTGCCCAATGTGGGATAATCAAAGGTTTCTCATTCACTAAGAAGTGAAAATGGATGGCTATAATTCCACCCAAGTTTAGACTAGTGATCCTAGCACCCATCAAGCTAATTATAGTAACAAAATTAATTTAAGTAATAAACTATTAATTTTAGTAACAAAACATTTTTATTTCCCAACATAAAATTTTGGAAAAAAATAAAAAAAATGCAGGGTTATTTGTCTGCTTGGCTAGTCAAGTATGGGTTAGTTTTAGGCTTCGATTACCAAGGCATACGGAGCAAGCATCATGAGTCATGACTGCTTCATTTCTTACCACCTAACACGAATCATACTACCAATAGATTAGAAGATAAGTAGAACAACTACTGAGAGCGAGAGGGTGTTAAATACCCCGAAACAGATGTACAAATTGAACCCAAACTAATTTTTAATTATTTTGTTTTTAAAAAATTTAAAAACAACCTCTAAAAGGATATCCAAACAGGTTATCTGTAGAAAATTCGGTTACATTATAATAGTTAGTTAAGCTATGGTTATTGGATGCTAAAGATGTACAACATCAATTAAGCCATTGGTGGCGAAAACTGAACATCTTTGGGAAAATCATTTTTCGTCTAAATTCTGTTAGGAAATTAAGTTTCCGCCGACAGTACCCTTGTCTTAGTGAAAAACTCTACTCGTAGCTAAACCAAGATGCACCTTAATGCCTGATCTAACAAAGTAATCAAAGATGGAGTGCACGTGATGATACTCAAGTATTGACGTGCTAGCTAAGGTTTTCTCGTTATAGTCCAACAGAAGGAATCATAAGCCTCAAAGAATCAAAGCAGTACCACCACTACCTCTACCACTGAATATCTGACACAAAGGAGAAAAAATGGTCATGGTGGAACAAAAAGAGAACCTGTAAATTTTCTGTACTGCAATATCATCATGTGGTTGTTTGGGTCCATATATATAGCTTTTAATTTACAAGTTCCAAACAACTAAAGTCCTACCTCCCACATGGACATATCCATTGACCAGCTAGTTATAGACCAACACGTGTACTAGAAATTGCAAATGAAATAGAGCTATTCTAATGTCTGTTTCTCATTTATATGGTAGTGGTTAAGAGAACAGGTGAAGAAGAAAGAATGGCCAAAAAAGATTGATGATCCTCCTTGTTCCTATAAAGTCTTTAAGACAGCTCCTCTGAGCACGCTCCATGTCTCTTTTTTGTTTTAAGGGTTCTTTTCTCAAATTCTAAACCCTTTTCCCTCTCTTATTCACATGCTTCTTGTCAAAAATGAAAGACTTTATTTGCTTACAGGGTTTTTTACTTAAACCATTTTGTGGGGGTGATTGCTTTTCATTTGATCATTATCATAGTGTACTTAGATATGAGGTTCATGCATTTATTGATTTTTTTTACCATCAGGATTAAGATTAAGGACAGTATAAAGTAGAACATACTGTTCTGTAAACTTTTGTGATGTGGTTTAACATCTTTGTCAAATAATTTTGAATGGTGGACTATACAGAAGGAGTATTTAACTTTCTATGTGGGGTAGGATTTACTTCCAATCATGGTTGATATTTCCTCTCAAACATAAAGGACTTTATACATTCAGATTCATATTTTGTGTGCCGATTCAGGATATGGACATAACTCGACCTCCGACTTATATAATGTTTATTTGAATTTCACTAGTTATCTGAATCTGATTCGGATCACGTTAAATATTAGATTTTTTCTTTTTTTGATGTTTGATTTAATTTATACATGTGATTTAAAATTATTTAAATCAGTTATCATTTTGTTTAACCGTCATAAAAATATAATTTAAATATTATTTATAAAACTGATATTTATATATTTTAAATTTTTATTTTTGTTTATTTGGATCTAATTCAAAATTCGGACGGTTGATATAATATTTTTGTCAAATCAAATATCAAATTATTCTATTTTCACACATATGGTAAACACCAAAAATTAGCCGCCACAGCAACCGAAATTCGGAATGTGGCTTATAAAAAGGACATAGCAGTAATAGACAAAGAGAAAGCATGCCTAATTAATTAGTAATTACCTATTAATCTATATGTCCTTTATTATTTGTTTCTTACTACTTGCTTAGTCTTAATTTGTTGGGCCCGATATATATTGTCCTCTTAAAGTTTGAGTTTTTGACAAAGAACCACACACTCAAAAGAGGAAAAGTATAATGCAATCAAACAAACAAATATCAAGTGATGACGACACTATTTTCATTGCCAAATTTTCCATTACAAGACAAAAACTTGTGTCGGAGAGAATCCAACTGAAACCCTAGATTTCTGGGGCTTTTCAATCTTCAAACCAAACAAAAGATTTAGTAATAAAAATCCTATTGCATGATTTGACTTACCTTGGTAATTCCAAAATATATTTGAAAACACAAAATTTACTAAGAATCCTATGTCTAAAATACACGACGAGGATTCCCATCTCCCACTTCCCAATATAGTTTGATTCTACAGAGCTGAACAATCAAGGGCTTATCAATTATAGATGTCATGTCGATTAGGGATGAGATGATAAGTCTGTCCGGTGTTAAATTTATATTCTTAAATAAATTTAAAAAATTAAATATGTATATTATTTTTAACTAATTAAATTTGGTAAAAAAATGAATCCGACACATACGGGTATGATAAACTATCAATTTCATTACCGTTATTTGTTTGATTTTAAATATACTTTTTATTTTATAAAAGAGATGAATCCAACAGATACGGGTACGTGTAACTATCAATTTTAACATCGTTATTTATTTTCTCTTAAATATAATTTTTATTTATACGAAATAAAATTAATCTTAAAACATTATATCAAAATTTAGACTCAATCTTTTACCAAATAAAATATATTTGGTGATATTAATTTTAAAAAATTATAGAATTTTTCATAACAAAATCATAAAAACTTAGTTAAAGGGTATTCCAAAAAGATAAATAATAATTTTAAAACATAATAGATTTAAAAAGGTGTAACTACGCACACAGTAGACACAAATCTAGTTTTATTTTATTAATAGTACTGTTTTCAATTTCATGGAAAAAATAAAATAATGTTGGTAGTAGAATAAGAGCGGTGGTGATTAATGTTTGCATATTTAGTTGCACTTTCCAATCCATGTGTTACTGTCTTAGTACTTACGTCTTAAGCAATAGGAGTAGTGTAGTAGGAAATTACTGATCACTTTGTAGGGGTTAAATCTGTTTTTATTTTACCATGATTCATTTAAAAAAACTTTTTTAAAGCATTACCGGAACTACTACCTGAGGTTGCACCCATCACCTCACCTTTCAAATTTTACACTGCAAAAATAGGGGGTATAATAGTAAATAGAGATTTGAGTAAACAGAAATTAAATAGGGTGGAAAAAGTAAATAAACACAGACTAGTAATTTATTTATTTACCTGTCAAAAGCACAGAGATTAATAAATGAGAATTACAGGCTTTGGCGGGATGTTGCTTTTCTTTAATCCCCATTTTCGAAACTAAATTTTAAGCTGATTGCTGATTCTGATTGCTGATATTAACATCTCTTCTTCTTCATCAACAACTACTCAACTCCATCATCCATCCTTCATTCATTCATTCTCACTTCATATATCATCCATCAATGTCACACTCAAAAGTCTTGTAATCAATTTTACTTCCAAATTAAGTAGATCCGTAATTAGGTAAGTCACTGATTACACTACTTTCATCTTACCTTTTTTTTTTCCCTTTTTTTTCTTGATTTTTTTTTTATGGTTTTAGTTTCAAATTGGAAAGTTTGTTGCGTATTGAACTGTTTCTCAGTGATATCCGGTTGACATTTTTATTGGTACTGTGATTTGGAATCTGAAGCTTAAATAATTCTCAAAATTTGATTCATCAATAAAATTCATAGATTATGCATTTGTAGTTTTCAGCTGTGAAATCTGATTGAAGTTTTTTTTTTTTGGGATTTTTTAGGTTTTTTTTTTTCTTGAATGTATGAGTAACTTTGTTTAGTTTCATTCATATAATGTAATCTGGTTTTAGTTGAGTGTAGTGTTACTTGATCTGGCTAGAAAATTGGGTAAAGAATCAGTGTAGAGTGTGAATCTGAGAGATGTCGGGGAAATGTTGCTGGATTCTCGATGAAACACTAGATTTTTAAGCCTACTGGAAGAAAGATGTTGGTTGCAATTTACTGAATTTGTTTTCAAGTTGCAGTCGGCATTGGGGATTGTTCACTGGAACTGATGTGCTATGAGGATTCTCTGTGTAGGTCAAATACACTATATGAGTTCGATTCAGATAGATCATGTGATTCAAATGATGTCCAATTGGTTATCACATTCTATGAATTCGATTCTTAGATGCATTCTTTTTGTCTGCTCCCTAGAGTAACGGTGTTAATGCATGCTTCTTCGATAACTTTGATATGATTTAACCAAATGGTAGTTTGATGATTTGGATCCTTAGAATCGTTGTTACAATTTAACAATTTCACCTTTTAAAATGGCCATTCTAAGGGTTGAAGATTATTACATTTACAAGATGAATATTGTCTTCCCAATTTGATTACCAACATGTGGCATTTCAGTTGATTCCGGGAAATGTTGAAGAATGGCGAAGCAGGAAAGCTGATGTTTAACTGCTGCTGATTTGTTTAGTCTCAATGTCGAGGATTGCCAAGTGGAAGCTTGAGAAGACTAAAGTCAAAGTGGTTTTCCGGCTGCAATTCCATGCTACAAATGTAAGTTACGTTACGCTTGATTGGAATGCTACAAATGGCAGCTTCTTCAACTGTCTACTTCTTTGAGTTGGTTTTGGTTTATTTTCAACGTAGTTACCTTTCTTCACTATTTAAATTGGGGATCTACTGGGGTGTGTTACCAGGCTCCATCTAGATGAATCAGGCTCTTGGCACTATTCAATCATTTTTTTTCTTTCCAGTGTTTTTACTATTTCTGGTCCCTGTCTCAATTGATGCATAGCTTGCCATCAGGGAATTCCATGTTTAAATACCCAATCATTTTTTTCTTTTATAACGGTCATGCCACTTGAAATGCTCTGGCTAGATGCTTACACCTTTTAGCATGACTGAGATTTTGGTCTGACTCAAAGTTTAAGCCATAATTTTGCTATTAATTTCCAGGCCACTCCACTCTCTTTTTCTGACACCTTTTGTTGGTTCACACTTATATTTGGGACACCAGATTAGATTATGAGCATCGGACTCCTTTTTTGCAACACTGCACCAGTGGCAGACCTATTTGTTACAGAGAATAAAGGCTTCTTCATGCAATTGCACAAATCCTGCAGTATCTTATCTGAGCTTTCCTTTCCTTGTACAGATACCGCAAACTGGATGGGATAAGTTGTTCGTTTCCTTCATTCCTGCCGATTCTTTGAAGGCAACATCAAAGACAAGCAAAGCAAGTGTAAGGAATGGGACTTGCAAGTGGGCAGATCCTATTTATGAGACTACAAGGCTTATTCAAGATACCAAAAGCAAACAGTATGAAGACAAGTACTACAAGCTTGTCGTCGCGATGGTATTAGTCTTTCCTAGAATCTAAATGTCACGTGTCAGCATCGACAAGTGAACTGTTTATGTTTTAACGTTCATATCAAGCACAGTACATTCATCAAACTGCAAAATGAATTAACCTTGCTTGTTCTTTAATTGTGTTTTGATTTCTGACTAACATTCTAATTATCTTGAATGCTCCTAATACTAGGGTTCTTCTCGGTCTGGCTTTCTTGGTGAGGGTAATATCAACCTTGCTGATTACGCAGATGCATCACAACCTTCTGCTATTTCTCTGCCTCTCCAAGGATGCAACTTCGCTACAATTTTGCATGTAAATATCTCTTATCTGCTACATATTCACTGTGTTTGATATTTGATAAAGAACTGTAAAATAATCTATGATGTTACTGCAACCGAGTGCTTATGTTATTTATCGCGTGTTTGCTGTAATTTTTTGTGTTACTTGATGTAGGTTGCTGTCCAGCCACTCACTTCTAAAACTGGGTTCAGGTACATACTGCTCTCATGAAATCAGCTAAAGTGCATGATTCCGATAGTTCCGTGGACTTATATCAGGTTCATTTTTTCGTCTTATACTTTATAGAGAATTTGAGCAGCAGAGGGAGCTCAGAGAGACAGGGCTACAAACAACTGTCCAAGGTGATTACAATGGATCTACTGCAAATTTAGCATTTAGTGGTGAAATGGCCCGTTATCAGGTAGATAAAGTCACACCACCAAAGTTATAATTTGCATACGTAAAATTTTGGTCTTGGATCATCCATCTTATCAGGGTCTAAAAGAGTTGACTTTTAGTAGATGTAGCTTAACCCGATTAACTGTTGTAAAACCTTTATCAGACAAAGAAATAAAATTTAAAACTTATGATATGTTTTGGCAGTCCAGTATCACCTAGATTTGATTAAAAAAATTAAATTGAATATGTGAAGTTTGAAAAGATCTTTCTAATTTTGGTTCCGACCTACAGAAATCCTATTAAAAATGAGAACAGCTATAGCAGTTTAGGGGGCTTCTGAGATGATAATGTATCCACTAGACATTCTTTGTCATTTCTAAAGCACAATAATTAATTTCTTCCTTTCGGTATCTTTGAATGGAGAATATTAAGCAAAGTCCCTCTTCTTCTTTTTTCTAAAATAGGGTAATGGGAGAGTTAGATTCAAATCAGAATCTAAAGACCTCCCTTCACTTGAAGAGGTGGCAGAGTTGAATGAGGACTATGAGGACTCAACCACCGGGATTGATGTTTCGTCAACCACATCAGGAAGTCTATATGCTGACAAGCAGGATTCAAGCACACATGAAATTGATAGCCTCAAAAGCACAACCTTTGGTGATTTAGCTGGACTATCCCTTGTTCAGAGTCCTAATACTGATAAAGGGGATCATCGGAATGTGGGACAGGGGGCCAATGATTGGGTCCATGCATGGAGTTCAGACTATTCCATGGATAATGACTTGGCAGCTGCTTATGAAGAAAACAGTAGACTTAAAGGAAGCTTAGACATGGCGGAATCCTCTATTTTAGAACTCAAGCTGGAAGTGACTTCTTTACAAAACCTTGCGAAAGAATTAGGTTCTAAAACTCTGAAGTTTGATAAAGTACTAGACGCTGAGGTTGTTTCTGGAAAAGAGCTTGCGAAAGAGGTTTCTATACTCAAATCTGAGTGTTCAAAGTTCAAATATGATTACGAACAGCTTAAGCATTCCAGATCAAGTCCTCCCCTTCCATCCGGAGACATTATTGTGGAAGATCAGGCTCTCCTATTTCAAACCCTGCAGATGGGATGGATGCAGGGTCTTCTAGTTATGGAGGAAAATGTAAGGTCCATACAGAACAAGGGTTGTCATGATTACCATGGAGGAGACTTTCGTTTTCTTCAGCCAGAGTTAGAATCACTAGAAAAGGTTCTCCATGATCTTAAGCAAGTAACCGCACAAGTGCCCTCGTCACTAGATGTGAAACCAGCACTGGCAGATATGAAGCATATCAGAGCAATGGGGTTCGAGGAATCAGAGAAGTTTGTCTCTGGAAACAGACTGCTAAATATCAGCACAGATTTGTACTCGGGCAGGTCTCATCAGCTGTCTCAGGAGCCTGATCATACTGTCTCAACAATTGCATTTGAAGCTAAAATTAGTTCACTTCAAAAGGAGTTAGAGGAGTCAAAATATGAACGAGATAGCCTCACCAAAAAATTGGACCAGATGGAGTGCTACTATGAAGCTCTAATTCAGGAGCTTGAGGAAAGTCAGAAGCAAATGCTTGGAGAGTTGCAGAGTCTCAGAACTGAGCACTCTACTTGCTTTTACACAATTTCTTCTTGTAAAACTCAAATGGAAGCAATGCACCAAGACATGAATGCACAGTTTGTAAGGTTTGCTGAGGACAAGCGTGACTTAGTGTCTCTTAACAAGGAGCTTGAGGAAAGGGCAATCACCTCAGAAACAGCACTAAAAAAGGCCCGCTGGAATCACTCTGTTGCAGTGGGTCAGTTACAAAAGGATCTTGAATTGCTTTCTTTCCAGGTTTTGTCAATGTTTGAGACTAATGAGAACCTCATTAAACAAGGTTTTATAGAATCATCCTTAGATTGTTATCAGGACTCCATGGAAGAGAAATCAGAAGCAGTTGATTCATGCTTTCAGAAGAAAACTGGATTACGAAATCTGGATACTCTGGATATATTGATGGATTCAAAGATTGAGCTTCCCATAACAAATATTCAAAAAAGGGTTGATCCTACTAACCTGGATGCTGTCAAACCCTTGCAATGCCAGGACCACAACGAAGATAGGCAGCTCTTGAGTGGAGATATACATTTTGTGGATTTGAAAAGATCACTTCGCTTGCAGGAAGAGCTGTACCAAAAGGCCGAAGATGAACTTGGTGAAATGCATATGGTAAACTTAAATCTGTACATATTCTCAAAGGTTTTACAAGAAACCTTGCATGAATCTACCAATGGAATCAAGCTCATGAAACAGAAGCTGAGTGAACATGCTGAGCAGCTAGATCACTCAACTGTGTCTAACGAGTTGCTGATGATAAAGCTGCAAGCCACTCTAGATGACGTGAACGCTCAGAAGGAGATAAATGCTGATTGTGTCACAAAGTATAACGAACTGGCTTTGCATAATCAAATGATAGAAGAGAAATTTCAGGGGGGTTATGATGAGAGTTCTGATCTTATTCACAAGATCTCAGATTATGAAAGTCTAATCATGGAGTACAGAAGTTATGAAAGTAAATTTGATGTTTGCACATCAGAAAAGAACGAGCTACTGAATTTGTTGAAGCAAGAAAATCTGGATAAATACAGCCTTCAAAATGAAGTTACTTTTCTCCATGATGAATTGAGAAACTTGAAAACAGATTTTGATATGGAGTCTTCTTTCAAGGGAAATCTAGAAAAAAAAGTATCTTCACTACAAGATGAGTTGGCTTTGCAAACTCAAATACTGGAAGGGAAGCTACAGGATCTTTCTGATGAAAATGGTCTTCTTGCTCAAAAGGTCTCAGAATATGAAAGTTCAATCTTGGAATACAAAGGTTACGAGAGAAAATATGAGTTAAGCACTGTAGAGAAAACTGAACTGGAGGATTTGTCAAGGCAGGAAACTCTAGAGAAAAGTAGACTTCAGCATGAAGTTAGTTCTCTTCATGAGGAGTTAAGAAATTTGGAAGCTGATTTTGATTCTCAGTTTTCATTGAACGGCAATCTAAAACAAACTGTCTCCTCTCTGCAAGATAAGTTAGCTATGCAAAATCAAATGCTAGAAGAGAAGCTTAAGGGAACTTCAGATGAAAATAGCATTCTTGCTCAAAAGGTATTGGAATACGAAACAGTGAAACTAAAATATGAATCTGATATACAAGATATGGCAAATAAGCTAGATACTTCCATGGGCCATCTTGCAAAGCTTCAGCTGGAAATTGAAGATATTACCAATAAACTTAAGCTCAGCTCAGAAAATGAAGAAAGATATGTAGCGAATACCCAAGAGATGTCATCAAAACTTGCAGCATTGGAAGCTGAGGTGCAAAATGTTACTATTGAGAACAAAGATCTTGTTCAGAAGATTTTGGCGTTAGAGAATGTAAATGCAGAGCTTGAAGGAACTAAGTTGGCAATTGCTGATTCTGAAAGGCAGAGGGAAGCTATGTTGATCTCTTTAAATGCTAGCAATGAGGTATCTGCTGAGCTGAGAGATGAGCTTATAAGTACAAAAGAAAGTTTGGGGTGCATACGTGATGAGTTGCTATCAGAGACTACCTCGAGGGTTCAATTAGAAAATACGGTTGCAGACCTATCCTCCCAGTTGAATATGAAAAACGAGCAGCTGCTTTCTCTCGATGCGCACAAATCTGAACTTCTACATCTCAAACAACTGGTTGCAGATATAGAACATGAGAAGTCAAGAATTTGTCATATTTTGTTGCTCAGTGAGGAGTCAGGGCGGAAGGCTGATGCAGATGTTTTATCTCTTCAGGCCCGAGTTAGTGATCTGGAATCTCATTTAGCTGCACTTCATGAAATTGTATTAGCTGCAGATGTTGAACTTGTTTTTACAAGAAGCCAGTTCCTAAGCAGAGCGCAGGAGCTTGTTCAGCAACTTGAATCTCTAGATAGTTGCTACAGGGAGCTTAATATCAAGCATCTTGCTCTCCTGAACACAGTTAACGACCGTATTTCGAGCAAAGCTCAATATGTTGAAGATAATGCTGTGCTGTTGTCAACTCTCGGTTCCTTGAGTTCTGAGTTAGAAACAACCATGGTTGAGAGAAAATCCCTTTTGGAGAGGAATAAGGTTATTTCCGAAGAGCTTAAGAATCACAAGAATAGAGCTGATAAAACAGAAAGTAATATTGTTGAATGTACTAATCGGCATGAACTTGAGATTGCACATGTGAAGCATGCCTTTTTGAGTTCCCAAGAAGAGGCTGATGTTCTGCTTTCCTCCCAAGAAGAACTTGAGACTACAATAATAGTCATAAAAAGTAAACTGGATGAACAGCATCGTCAGTTTTTGTTATTGGAGGATGAGCATACGCAGCTGCGAAACCAGCAAAAGGAGCTTACTCGAAGGCTATCTGAGCAGAGTTTGAAAACTGAAGAGTTCAAGAACCTGTCCATCCATTTAAAAGAACTAAAAGACAGGGCTGAGGCTGAGTGTGTCCAGGCTCGTGAAAAAAGAGAGGCTGAAGGTCAAGCAGTTGTTGCACAAGAATCCTTGAGAATGGTTTTCATGAGAGATCAATGTGAAACTAAGGTACAAGAGATGAGAAACCAGATTCTCATCTCCAAAAAGCATGGGGAGGAAATGCTGTTCAAACTACAAGATGCTCTCAGTGAGGTAGAGAATCTGAAAAAATCCGAGGCTTCTCAAATAAAAAGAAATGAAGAACAGTCGTTGAAGATTTTGGATTTGGAGTCTGAATTACAGAGAGTACTTGCTGAAAAGCGTGAAAAAGTCAACACTTATGATAGAATGCAAGCAGAGCTTGAATGCTCTTTGATAAGCCTTGAATGTTGTAAAGAGGAAAAGCAAAAGCTTGAAGCTTCCTTGCAAGAATGCAATGAGGAAAGATATAAAATCACAGTTGAACTTAACTCAGTCAAAGAACGGCTTGAAAGTCTTGCATCCTCCACAATTCTTCAAGATGAAGGATTCAGTAAATCTGTTGTAGACGAGGATTCGTGCAAAGAAGTGAAAGATGCCTCTCAAGTTCCTGTGCAGGTAATATCTTTTTCATGAAACAATCTCGCATTTTTCATTTCTGGCTCTCTAACCATCCTAATATTTGCAAAGCAGGTAATTTTATCTGGAACTTACGTATGGTTTGTGTATTTTTAGATATACCAATGACTTCTACCAAAAACTTTAATGTTTTGCGGCTCATCTGCTCTTTCTTACTAGTAATATGTTGTAGCTGTGTGAGTATGCCTGATTCATAAGTTTTACAATTAAACAGGATGTAGTCGTGCCCAGAAGTGTGGTTGGAATTTCAAGGCAAGCTAGTGCTGGCCAAAAGAGCCTGCTGCAAAACGATGCACATCACTTAGCTCTCATTGATGAGCATGCCAAAGCTCAAAATATAATGTCTAGCATGGACAACCTTCATCTCGAGGTATTAATGGTTTTTTTAATGAAGTGGAGTTTTCTTCATCTCACTTTCCTAGTTAATATCATACAAGATGGTTTCCTGCATAATAGAAAAGTACACATAATACATCGGTCGTGTTTGCGGACGAAGTTTTCTTCATCTCTCGTGACGTTTATGACGTTTATTAGCATGGTTGATATTAGTAATGAGGATCAAGGCTAAACTGTTGTAAGTGTAAAAAATAAAGGCTAAGCTGAATTATCATGTTTTTGCAGTTGGAAAGGATGAAGAATGAGAACTTGGGTTCTATCCTCCCTCATGAGCAGCAACATTGTCAACCTGTTTTTCAAGGTTTAGAAAGAGAACAATTACAATTACACAAGGTATACATGCTTATAGCAATACACTATAATTTTCATATTTGTTTTGTTCCATCCAAAATAATTTGCGTGTACGTGTTGCATTCTTTCTGCAGACAAACGAGGAATTAGGGAGCATATTTCCTTTATTTAGTGAATTTTCAAGTTGTGGGAATGCACTGGAGAGGGTGCTTGCTTTGGAAATGGAGCTTGCAGAATCCTTGAAGGCAAAGAAAAAGTCAAGCTTCCAAAGGTTGGTTATTCAAAAATTAGAATGCTATGTTTTCTTCGATGTGGCTGTTTCTTTTTCTTTTGTATTGCTTTTCTATTTATTCTAAGCTGTCATAAATGTTTAAACGATCATCATTTTCTGTTTTCTGTCGTTGGTACAGTTCTTTCTTAAAACAACACAATGATGAAGAAGCCATATTCCAAAGTTTCAAGGACATAAATGATTTGATCAAGGACATGTTGGAGATGAAAGGAAGATATGTGACAGTGGAGACTGAGCTAAAAGAGATGCACGATCGTTACTCTCAACTAAGCCTCCAATTGGCAGAGGTTGAAGGTGAGAGACAAAAACTTGTTATGACACTCAAGAATGCTAGATCACCCAATAGGCTCCCATACTTGTAATAAAAGAACAATAAAACAAATAGGATAGTGATAATGGAAATTTTGAATTTTTTTAGAAATTTTTTTAGACTCTGAAAAGGGAAATGGAAACTTCAACGCGGACGATACACTGTTGTAAATATAATCCATGTATATTTTTCTGTATAAAATTTCGGATTCGATATCCGAATTCATTTCAGATTACTTCACAATGTTAAATATAGTTTTTAACTTTTGAAGAACAACAACTTCAACATCAGCAATTGATCAGTTAAATGTAGATCTATGCCCTATCCCAAGTAACAGAGATCATTGAGTTTGATAATCCAGATTCCTCAAACGTTAGCTTGTCTTCATAATTAAGAGTCTTTGATGCACCTGGAATGGCTAGCTTTAATTCAAAAGTTGGAAACTCTGCTGCATCAAGCTGGGAGCTACAGAAAGGCCATAACAGCTGAACTGGATCTGTTCGCAGGAAGTTTCGCTGAACTCTGCGTCCATCAGGAAGTCGAATCCTGATTCTGCAGAGAAGTTCTTTGTCTACCTTCGGCTCTTCAGTGAGTTCAAGATATCTAAGCTTCTTGCTCAATAATGTTCCTACATCATCATTCTTACACTCGTTTGCGTTGTTTAAAGTTGGAACACCAGTAGCTGTCATGTTTTTCATTGATGCTGCCAATTCCTGCACCGCCTCCTCATCCTCTTCAGTAGTCTCATACGGAACTAATGGCGCATTTTGTTGTACAGGAATAGCAGTCTCAGAATTTGTGCTTGCTTTTTTTTTTCTTCTATACACAATTTGTATCCGTTTAACAGGAGGTACAACTACAGGATCCGGATCAGGTACTCCCTTAGGATCTGCATCCATATAAGGAACTAAGTCCTCCAGTAATGCCTCTGGCTGTACCATTCCGCTCCACGATCGCAGTTTTTTGCCTGTGAACGGGTCAAGAACAAGAACCGCAGGAACAGAACCCATCAATTTATAATAACTGCATACTTTCTGACCTTCAGTGGTATCATCATTTACTTGCCAGAAGATAAAGTTAGATGCAATCGTCGCGGCAACGATTTCACTCCCCCAAGTATCCCGATTCAGCATATGCGAACTGAATTCCGTCGCAGACTGCAGATTAAGTAATAACCACTTGTGTTGTCTCTGTGCGAATTGCTTTGACTCATGGAACGAACCCTGAAATATCAATTCAAGAGGAGGACGGTATAGTGAAGCAAGATCGTTCTGTTCTTGATCATCGATCTTTCTGGGTTTTTTAGCACCACCACCTTGATCAGAATCCCAAACCCTAGGACGTTTTGTATGCTGCTCCTCGTTTGCTCTATTTAGATCATCAACATCATATAAAGTCTCCCTTTTTACTGGTAATGCAGCACGCACCATCGAATCCGTATCCATTAAAATTGAGAATTTTAAACACTATTGAAGAACAAAAAAAACTAAAATAAATTGATTTTCGGCTTTAGAAGAGATGCTAATCGAAACTCTAGGAAGCTTAGAATGAGATCTGGAGTTATTTGCAGCTTCCTCTTTTATAGACTTATTTTAGGTAGCCGCGATATAGAAATCAAAACCAATAAGGAAAACAAAATATCGCAACTAGGCCCAAAGGGCTTAAAGGGCTCAAGATTTTTAGTAATTTGGGGATCCATGCACCCTCGGTTGTACTGATATAATTTGGGGCTCCATGGATATTTTACATCCATAGAGTGGTATATGTGGTCTGACATTTAAATCGGGCCGAGTCAGACACCGAATCAGATTTAGTAAAATAAGGTGCAACTTACTCTCTATTAGATGAGATTATCCAATTACTTTTCTTTTTTCAGGTTCAGTTAGGATAAATAAAATAGAGAACCCGAGGTTCGACTAGGTTAAAAAAAAACTGTCAGAGATCCATGGGCAAAGCCTGAAGGAACGAGGTGCAAAATTTGTAACAAGTTAAATAAGGGGTGTAAAATGTACATAGGAGCCCATTTTATGATAAAAAAGACAAAAAATAGTAATAATTAGACTTCGAAAACAGTTACACATGCATGTTTAAAGCTAGCTCCGCCCTAACCAAACCTCAGATGAAAAAATTTAAAGCCGAACGATTCGAAACTCATCGAACGTTTAAGGTTTATCATTTATTTTTTGTTCTCAAAAGGTCCTTCGTGTTTACGGTGGAAAATAGCAAAAAAAAAAACAAAACTTGGTATAAAAAACCAAGGTGAACAAACTTATCATGCAAAAAACCCTTCCATATTATCTTTTATAAAGAAAAACCATTTTCATTAAAAATGAGACAAAAACCCCATTTCACATAATACTAATTAAATTTAGATTTTAATTATTTTCTATATACCAGAATTACCCTTCCTATATAATCAATAACTTTTAAATGGAAACAAAATCTTAGAACATAATCTTCGTATGAGAGAAAAATTATGTTCCAAATCTGATTTTTTGAAGAACCGAAGCACATCTTCTCCAAATTCGGTTAGGGTTTCAACAAACATTTCTTATCCAAATCTGATTCATGAAATTTAATTGAAGATTTGTGTTTGTTTTTGTTCCTGGTTAATTGAAGATTTGAGTTCATGTTTCAAATTTTGTTGTGTAAGTGAATATTTGAGTTCGTTGTTGGTTCTGCTTAATTGAAGAACATAAATTCTAGCTTCAAATACGAACATAAATTCTATCTTTTCCGATTCATCTCAAACAGTTTCAAATCCATTGTTGATTTGAAGAACCGAGTTCGTATTTGTTTAAGTGATTCTCGAACATCATTCTCTTCTCCTTCTTCTAACTTCAGTTGTACTTCATCAGGTAAGTTTTAATTTTTGATTTTTTGATTTTGGTTGTTATTTGATTATCAAATTTTCGGTTAACCGAACTCAAAATTGTGTTCCTTTCTAATCAAGTGAAGAACAGGAAATGTAAATATTTTTTTTGTGTGTTTTCATGATTATTACTGTATTTTTAGTTTTGATGGTTCTTACTGTATTTTTCAGTTGTTATTTGATCATATTCTCACTCTGTTCAAGCTTTTGTATTAGTTCAATCATTCATCTGAAACTGAAATCCAACTTTCAAATGTTTGTTGTTGGTGTTGTTCTTTATATTCACATACAGTGAAACCGTTTTTAGTTTCATACTTTTTTCTAATTGGAATCAGAATTTTGTTCTGTTTTTGATGTTAATTTTTAATTTTTGTTGGTGTTGTTTATATTCACATTCAGTAAAACCGTGTTTGGTTTCATACTTTTTTTCTGTATATTATTGGAATCACATTTTTGTAAGATGTTGATGTTAATTTTCAATTTTTGTTGGTGTTGTTGTTTATATACACATACAATGAAACTTATTTTGGTTTCATACTTTTGCCTGTAGGTTATGGAATCACATTTTTGTTATGTTTTTGATGTTAATTTTTAATTTTTGTTGGTGTTGTTTGTTTATATACATATACAGTGAAACTTATTTTGGTTTCATACTTTTTCCTGTAGGTTATGGAATCATATTTTTGCTATTTTGTTGATGTTAATATTTAAATTTTTTGTTGTTTGTTGTTGTTGTTTATATTCTCATGCAGTGAAACTTATTTTGGTTTCATACTTTTTTCTGTAGGTTATGGAATCTGTTCTAGCTGTTATATTTCACAAAGATGATACATTATCTTTTCGTATTGGTCTACAAGCATCTGTTTGTGATTTGAAGGGTAGTATGTTCAAGTTGGTGTCAATTCTCTTCTATTTCTATTGAAATTTTCCATATAGTTTGTGATCAGCAAAAGGTTATCAATTCTGATTTTGATCTCCAATCGGTTGCTTTATTTACTTTGTTTAATAAGCTTCCATCTCTTGAGTTACATGTAAGGCATAGAGATGAGTCTTCTAATTGTAGTTCAGAAAGTTTCAGGAATCATACGATATGAGCAGCCACGAAGTTTAGGAATTATATCTTTTGAGCATTCAACACTTACAAATTTAGTTGATTATGATGTCCGTAATAAAGTTAAAGAAACGTTGAAGTCTGCGCATTGGTTTGGCCTTTTTCAGGGTGTCAATCAGGTGTTTAATGGAGGTGTTCAACAAATTCATTCTGATTTATTGAAATATCATGCAGTATCTGGGTATTCTTTTAAGATGACAAGGAATGAGAAGTTGAGGATTGGTGCATGTTGTTCTAAGAAGGAAGAAGATAAATGTGAATGTCATATATATGATGTTTCTATTTATGGTGTTGAAGGTAGTCCTTTTATTATCAAGGAGTTAAATAAGAATCATACCTATTGTGGTGGAGTTGTAAACAGACCACATTTGTCGAAGAAACTTATTAGTAGCTTGATTCTTGAAGAGATTAAACAGAATCCAAAGAAGAAGACAAAGGATATTATGAATCAGTTTACAAGAGAATGCGGCTTTGACATTAGTCGTTATTATGCATATGCAGGGAAGAGGCATGCATTGAATATTACATGGGGAGAGAAAGAGAAATCATTTATGTACTTGAAATGGTATACCAACAATTTGACTGAAACCAATCCTGGATCTCGTGTTGTTTTGGAAGTTGAAAATGGGACTTAAAAATTTCAGAGATTGTTTATCTGTTTCGGAGCATGCATTCGTGGATTCAATTACTGTCGTCCTTTGTTATTCCTTGATGCATCCAATTTGAAGAGCAAATACCTTGGTCATATCATGACAGCAACAGGTCTAACCGAGAATGACGGTAATTTTCTTAAACATTCTATTTTGTTTCTTAGTTGATAAACAGGTTTGTTATTTAATCCTATACAAATGAAACCTAACATCATGCTACAAACCGATGAACCAAGTTGAAAATCAGCGAAACCTATTTTTTTTTACAGAAAAATGTAATTGATATGTATGAAACCTTATTCGGTTTCATTGTTTTTTATATGCTGAGACATTTTTTCTAAAGAAAAATATAGTTTAAACGGATGAAACCTTTTTCGGTTTCATTGTTTTTTTATATGCTGAGACATTTTTTTTTCTGTTCTGTTTTTCAGAAATCTATCCTTTTGCTTATGCTGTTGTTTCTTTGGAGAATGACGCCAACTGGAAATGGTTTTTGGAGAATTTGAAGCAAGTACTTTTTCCTATGTGCAAAAAGCTTACTTTTGTTAGTGATCAAGTTACTGGTTTGGTGAATCAAATCCCTGATGTATTCCCTGGTGTTGCTCATGGTTGGTGTTATTGGCATATGAAGAACAATATCAATACATACTTGTCGAAGTCCAGTAAAGTTTATAACAATTATGTGCTTGGGTTGTTTGAAAAATATGTGTATGCTAATACACATATAAAATTTTCAGAGAACTGGGAGAATTTGTTGCAGTTCAAAAATCAGAAGTTACAAGATTATCTGAGTAGAGCTCCGATTGATAAATGGGCAAGTGTTTATTTCCCGGGTCGTCGTTATGGTAGGTTATGTTCGAATATTGCTGAGAGTTTCAATAGTTGGATCGTTGAAGAGCGAGAGAAGCCTATAGACATTATGGTTGATGAGATCAGAGTGAAGCTTATGAACCAAATGTGTGTACGTCGTGAGGAATGTGCAACATTATTGAAGTGGCGAGAAACTTTATGTCCAGAGTTTGAAACTGAGTTGTACAACAACAAGATGCACGGCCGTGAATACACTGTCACCAAGTCGTCGCAATATGTGTTTGAAGTTTATTCTACATTAACATAAAAGGTGGATTTGGAAAGTAGAACATGTTCTTGCAACCGCTGGCACATCAACGGTTTTCCTTGTGCCCACGCTATCCGCTGTATCATGCTAAATGAAGAAGACCCGTATAAGTATGTTGAATTCTATTTTACAGTAAAGTTCTACCGTGAATCCTATGCAAGACCAATCAATCATGTTCCCACAGTTGAAAAGCCTACGGTTGTGTCTCCGAAATCTCTTGTTCTTGGTCCTGATGCTCTATCACAACATGGTCGTCCAAGGAAGAAGAAGAGAATTCCTAATACAGGTTCAGTTCCTAATAAGAAGATGAGTACTTGTGGTAGCTGCCATGTTTTGAGTACCCATAACCGAAGGACATGCCCTGCGCGGCAGATGTGAATTTATTTTGACAACAATTCATTGACTTTTTCATTTCATTTTTTGTTTAGACTACTATATGTTTCAATCTTCATATTTTTATTATTCTTTTTTCTATATTGTTTACAGTTAAACTTTCATTTTTCCCATGTCTTTCATGTTTTTTTTATTTTTAGATTAAGTTTTTCAGAGTTACAGGATTTTTATAATTTGTTGGAACCAAAATAGGTTTCGTAGTTTTGTCACACGAAAGACCTGTAGCGTATGTTTTTTTTTATCTCTAAAATGATGAAACTTTTTTTGGTTTCATCGTGTTTTTTCATCTGGAATAAGATGAAACACCTCTAAGTTGATGGAACCCTTTTTGGTTTCATCGTTTTTTTTCATCTGGAATAAGATGAAATAAAACAAATGATGAAACCTTTTTTGATTTCATAGTTTGTTTTCTTCTGGAATAAGATGAAACAAAAATAAATGATGAAACCTTTTTTGGTTTTATAGTTTTTTTTCATCTGTAGTAAGATGAAATAAAAACAAATGATGAAACCTTTTTTGGTTTCATAGTTTTTCTTCATCTGTAATAAGATGAAACATAAAATATTGATTAACATTTCTCAAAAATCATACTGTAATAAGATGAAACAAATCATGCAAAAAGATTTTCATCCTTGATTAAGAGAAAAATATCATAACAAGTTTTACAACTTAAGAGTAGTGATTGATCAAAAGACTGATTAACATTGAATAAGATGTTTTTATGGACAACCATTTGTACTTTTATTAGAAACTAATTGATTAACATTGTTCTTAGTTTCAACCTCTCTTCCATGAAAAAACAACCACCATGAGGTTTGACCATCAGTCTTCTTTTCTCTTCCACTTTAAGTTGCAACTTTGTCAAGGAGTATTAGTCTTCAACTTTGTCAAGTAGTATCTTGCATGCCAACTTTGGCCTCATATTTTGCACCTTTTGTTTTATGTGCTCTTCGGATGAAAATTTTCCTTTCAAAAGGCTCTTCATGTAATAGCGAACATGAAGTCCGCAATCATTCCTGAAATTAACAAAACAATATCTTTAAATTGAAAAATACAAAAAAGATTAAAATGAAGATATCACAATTTCTTTTAAAAGTACTTACACATCTTGCTGACAGCAGAAAGGGGTGTTCAAAATAAATTCTTTTGTTTGACTTGATGGGTCCAGGCAGAGCTTTGATACATGTTTTCTGAATGATGACACCATTCTTTCCTTCATGCTTTCATCACTTTTCTTGCATTCATCTTCAGTGGAGGCCATTGAGTTGTAACGAGAGAATTCTCCAGTCTCATTATCAAATACTAACAATGTCCAGTGATATGTCTTTTCACTTAGTTTTGTTATGATTGGAACGAAGACATTCTTGAGTGTAGTCCATTTTATCAATGAAAGCTTCAATAGCAGTGTGGCAACTTTTACCGATTGAGTGCATTGTATGAAATTCAATAAAAAATCAAAATGAGTGCGTTGTTGAAAATCCGTGAAACCTTTTTCTTACAGAAAAATGTAATTGAAACAGATGAAACCTTATTTTGATGAAAACAAAATTGGTTTCATTGTTTTCAGAAAGACACTTGTATAAGATAAGTTAGATGAAACTTACATAGACATATGTGCTTAGGAAAACAGCCCTTTTGTACTTAGGAGTGCCATCTGATTTCTTGATGTTCTTTGCTATGTTTTTTTTTTTGCAATTTGAGCATGTAGAACTCAATCATATCTCCTTCTATGTCACCTTTTCTTATCAAGGCGTTCATATTTTTCATGTAATGTACAGGCCCATATCGTCCTTCCCCCAAGCCATGCCACTATTGTTATATTGTTGATAAACAAATTTAATATTTTAAGAAGAATAAAAGAAACTAAAACATTTAAATTATTTAACCAAAAAACTTAATGGTATGAATGCCACTTACCTTTCATTATGCATTTTAAAATATCTGCATACAATCTGTTTTTCATTTGAATCCAGCAGTTGCATAATTTTTAAGTTGTCCACTGCTTTCAACTTGTCTTCCTTTTTCTTTTTTTGTTTTTTCTCCAACTTTTTCTTTTGATTTCTGCTCACACACCGAGTCTTTTTTCTTTTCTTATTCTTAGCATCTCCAGGTGTATAATCCTACATCTTGACAGGTGCTTGCATTCTCCTTTTTTTTTCTCTCATCCTTGAGATTATGTTACTCAATTTTTCTCGGGACTGATGTCTTCACCATCTTCTTTCTCACTGTCAGTTTCCGTCAATCCCAACTTGAAATGAGGCACATCATCTTCTAAAGCAATTACATCATTTTCCATGTTTACAACAGAGTAGTAGCACATGTCTTTACTACTTGGCTTTGATGTAGAAGTCTTGGTTGCATACTCGTCTTCCATTTGCTGAAGAATAGTTTCATCAATTGAACCTTGGCTTTGAGTTGACACTTCAATCTGTGTCTCTGGCTTTGATGAAAAACTTTTCTTCGCTTCCAGTTCTACTCTCTCACCGACTCTGATATCTTCTATAGTGTCTGGAGTCAATTCAGAAACTTCTTCTATTGCACTCCTCAAGTTACTCTTCTTCAAAGAAGATTCAATTTGTTCAGCCACTTTCATATCTTCAATTGTGTTCGGAGTTAACTCTGAAAATTCTTCCATTATACTGTCCTTGGCTTGCTTCGCTTTGATATCAAATTCTACCTTCTCATCCACCTCCAAATCTTCAATTTTGTTCGGCGTTAACTCCGAAATCTCTTCAATCTGAACTTCATGAGCTGAATCCTCTTCAGGTTCCACTGCGTCATGTTGCTCCTGAACATCTTCATGAGCTGAAACCTTTTCAGGTTCTACTGCGTCATGTTGGATCTGAGCTTCTTCATTAGCTGAAACCTTTTCAGGTTCCACTGCATCATTCTGCTCCTGGACTTCTTCATTAGCTGAAACCTTTTCAGGTTCCACTGCCTCATTCTGCTCCTGGACTTCTTCATGAGCTGAAACCTTTTCAGGTTCCACTGCGTCATGTTGGATCTGAGCTTCTTCATTAACTGAAACCTTTTCAGGTTCCACTGCATCATTCTGCTCCTGGAGTTCTTTATTAGCTGAAACCTTTTCAGGTTCCAATGCATCATTCTGCTCCTGGACTTCTTCATGAGATGAAACCTCTTCAGGTTCTACTGCGTCATGTTGATCCTGAACTTCTTTGTGAGCTGAAACCTTTTTAGGTAACATTTTTGTTAGTTTCAACCTCTCTTCCATGAACAGACAACCACTGCATCTACAAACCTTTTTAGGTTCCACTGCATCATGTTGGATCTGAGCTTCTTCATTAGGTGAAACCTTTTCAGGTTCCACTGCATCATTCTGCTCCTGGACTTCTTCATGAACTGAAACCTCTTCAGGTTCCACTGCGTCATGTTGATCCTGAACTTCTTCATGAGCTGAAACCTTTTCAGGTTCCACTGCATCATGTTGTTTTGTTTCTTCAAACATATTCATTACCTGCAATATTTATTGATTTCAGAAAAATTAGATTCAATGACGACAATCAAATCAAATCAAAACAAAACAAAGTATAGTAAATTATCACCTCATCATTGTCAGACTTTTGTTCTCTATCTTCTTCAACCTCAACATTCACATCATCTTGTTCTACCATTGCATCCACAATTTTTATAGTATTGGTTATCAATTCCTCCATATTTTGTTCAGTGTATGAAACTGTTTCTGCTTCATCTCGCTTACGTTTCTTTCTCACGTAAGTCTTCCTCACTGGTTCTAGTTCTAACTTATCTTCAGCATCATATTTTGCGAAAATTGATTGATCTTCTTCCGAAATACCATTATTACCAACGCTTATAAGCTTGTCAATCAAAATTCTTGCCCACTTATATTTTTCCGTGTATGTGGTATCTTCATTTCCAGTTTCAACACTCACTTCATTTCTAATATCAATAGTCTCTTCATTTGTTTCACAACCAATATCTTCATTTCTTTCACCAACCATCTCATTATCCTCTTCATTTGTTTTACCACCAACATCTGCATTTTCCTCTTCATTTCCTTCACCATCTATGTACTCTTCAATATGAATTTCCTCTTCCTCTATACGTTGGACCAAGCGTATTTCTTGTTCATTATATTCTAACATGAAGGATCCATGACGGTAACCCACATTCATCTGTGGAATACAAGAAAAGTTATGATTAATAAGTTGGTATTAAATAAACTATGAAACCTTTTTTGGTTCCATAGTTTTGCTTTTTCATCTTGAATA
Organism: Papaver californicum; assembly: GCA_023531435.1. NCBI lineage: Eukaryota > Viridiplantae > Streptophyta > Magnoliopsida > Ranunculales > Papaveraceae > Papaver > Papaver californicum. Next base: position 1,727,128 of record JAJJMC010001317.1, read on the forward strand.
ATGTGCAGACATTAAAAATTATAAACAAACAAGAACTGTTGTTGCTTTTACCTTGGAGAAAATTTCTGGTTTGTTGGAGAGATCATCAAAATTATTCACCAATTGCTTGCTTATTTCATCAAGGTTCCATCTAGCGAACCTTGCGTACATTTCGCTCTCATCTTCTCTCAAAGTGATGTTTGTCATCTCAGCAAACCAATACTGTAAAAAACAATACACAATTCAACATTTAAATTAGTAATCAAACTCGGGAAAAATAAAAAACAAATATTTTATGAATCAAAAAAAAACAAAAATTAACTTACCAGAGGGTAAATGACGCAACCTGATACATCATCAACTTCTTCAGCTTTAATTATAGACTCAATTAGATTTTCATGCAAAACATCAGGCCAACACACTGTATTCATCTCAAATACTTGGTACAAGTATTTTGATGTCAGATTCTGCCCACCTTTGTTTGGGACAAATATTGAAACCAAGAGATAGAGTATGAATAGCTTGATGAAGTCTTCATCTTTGGTTTCATCTGCTGTTGTTTCCATCATAGCTCTGACAATATCAATTTTCCTCATCTTCTTGGCTCCTTTAAAATACTCAACTTGAAACATGTTCACCTTTTTCTTCAGCTCAACATCTTGGTGTATATCTACATTCTTCATCATTTGTAGATCAAAGATGACAGCGAACTGTTCAGGTGTTGTCCGTAGTATCATATTCCTTGCTCTCATCAATTTGAAAAAATCTGGTTTATCACCCTTGACACTTCTATAAAATGACCCTAAGATCATCTGAACTGCTCTTGTCGTTTTCTTTAATTTTTCTGCTTGAAGGGTACCATTAAAGAACGGTTTGAAGAAACGCCAGAATGGACATGCAACAAGTGCCTTCATGTGTTTTTCTTTAGTTTGTATCAATGCTTTTATTTTTGGTGCTTCTGTACACAAATGTTGTAATGAGCACCTGTATGGATCTGAAATATTTGTTTTTCCTGTTACAGAATAAGTAAATCATTAGCACAAACAGAACAGAATAGGATGAAACCTTTTTGGGTTCCATCAAAACATGCATTAAGTAAAACACCAACATTTTTTAGTCACAATTATACACAGAATAGGATGAAACCTTTTTGGGTTCCATCAAAACATGCA
>JAJJMC010001317.1:1736482-1785628 GCA_023531435.1 Papaver californicum
AATTTTATAGTATTAATGCGCTTTCTTAACTAAATTTTTGGATTAATCTTACGCTTAAGACTAGATAGAGCATCATGTTCAGCACTAAAGGAGATATATAATTTCTTCTCTAGATAAAGTTGACAATTGAGATGGAGTTGTGGAACCGTCCGAACTTTTGAATCTTTTAACAGAATTTGAAGTACGAATATGTCCCATAGGTTCAACATGATTAGGAAGAAACAATGGAGCACCGATGACAGTAACCTTTTAATTTATAATAAAAAACTATCGATGACCTACTGCATAAAGCAGGACCAAAGATGGCTAAAAAACTTGGGTTTGATTTAATCATTTGTGGGTATAGTGAAAATGGTCCAGATATAGTTAAAGTTGTAGTTGAAGATGGAGTAATACTAGGAGTGATAGATTGTGAAAAATTCGTTATGGGGGTGGGTTAAAGAAGAAACTAAAAAAAAGATCACCGAATATTTCGAAGATAAATTCAATGATGAGGCTTTGGTTGTGAGGGCGGCTTACTCTGTTGATTCCTGTACTAGAGCAGCTGTATATTTGCTTATATGGATAAAAAGAAGAAGATGATAACGTTATTGGTGGGAGATCCATAGGTAATGGTTTTTTTTTTTATCATGTGTATTTTTTTGATTTTGACTTTTTTTTTGTCAACATTTTGATATTGATATTGATTTTTATGTATTGTGTGTTTAAATTGAAGTTGTTGTAGCACAGCCAAAGACAAGAGGTTTTATAAGGGCTATTGACAATCTTCGCATGGATAATCGCGCACTTGAAGGCAGCAACACCAAGCAAGTTATATTATATAGCTTCAGTCAGCTTGCGGATGTTGATATGAGGTAAAAACTAACTAAATAATCATGTTGTTTGGAAAGAAGATAAAACAAGAAAGATTATTGTTTTCTGACTATTCTAATCTTGCAGGGAATGATTGAGGGGCGTTTGTTGCATATTACGCAAGACATATCTTTTGAAATGGTAACATGGCAGAGTTTTGGGAATCAATCTTTTGGCTGGGGACTTGTTGGCTCATCTGAATATTAAAAACCTTATATTAGAGAGTGATTCTGGTTTTGTCATTCCTTCTGAAGTTTTTTTTGAAGAAAGTCTAAGTATTCCTCTACCAACTCTCATCTCCTTTGCATGTTATAGCTTTGAAATTCATCTCTGTTTAAGTTTTGCATATGCATAGTCCTGTAGAATTTGATTTGTGGCTTTTCTTGTTAACTTTAGTCTCACATTTGTTCTGTTTAATTGTGCAAGCGCTATTGATTTGGGGTATATTTGTGTTCTGAGTACTGTTATTTGCTTATAAAATTAGTTTAGTACTTTCTACTTTCTTTATTTTTGGAATTCTTTGTATCCAATTAGCATCTTTTTTTACAACCTTCAAATTACAGGCTGAAAGCCTGAAACCTTAGCTTTTCACATATTCTACTTCAATTCTTTGTCCCTTTGGTCTTTCAATTCACTGTCACTGATCTATGCTTAGCTTTCCTTACACTGATTTTATTACAATTCTGGCATTTTATTTCCTTTGAACCTTCTTTCTGTTAGACTAGATTTAGATCATTGGATATGAACTGTTAGCAAGTGGGAATTAGTATATTTAATCGATTTAGGCTATAAAACTAGGATGACAGCTTGGAATGCTCAGGGGTGTGGACGGAAAAAAACTAGACACAATCTTAGTAGTCATATACAATCTGAAAAACTTGATGTCTTGTTTCTTTCTGAGACCAAATCTCAAAGAAGTTTGATGAAACGGAAATGTGTTGTTCTATGTTGTTGTAGGTCTGCTGAGTAACTTGAGTTTAGATGCGTTCTAAATGTAAAAACATATTAAGGCACTCACTTCTGAAGGTAAAAAACAATTTTAGATCCATCAAACCCATGAAAAGCTTATTATCAGGATTCAACTCCCGTAGCCAAGCCAGCCACCAATATATACTCCCAGTCCCATGGCAAAGCCACCATCATACACTCCTAAACCTCCTACTCTCTTAGTCAAACTACCAACATATACTCTTCAGACGTTTTTCAGTATTCTTTTATGTTTGCTTCATAACCTTCATCTCTACCCCCACGTCTGCCAAAGTTCCTGTCAGTATTCTTTTAACACAACTTTCTCTCTCAATCGTTCATCACATTACAACCTTTTCTCTCACTGATCTACTCTACTGAGCTCTTCTATCTAGGGTTTTATACTAATATATTTATTAACAATAAAAACTAAATCGTGGTTCCAAGCAAATATCACATTTATTTATTTACTTATTTGTGTGTTTAACACATGAGGCACGTTTTCATAATTAAGTTAATATTATTGCATATAGTAGATATACATTATGGTAATATAATTGATCCAAAAAGTTTTATTGTATTATTGCGCTTCCTTAGATAATCTCTTGGATTAATCTTACGCTTAAGACTACACAGGGCATCATGTTCAGCACTAAAGGAGATATATAACTTCCTCTCTAGATAAAGTTGACAATTGAGATGGAGTTGTGGAACCATCCGAACTTTTGAATCTTTTAGCAGAATTTAAAGTACGAATAGGTCCCATAGGTTCAACATGATTAGGAAGAATCAATGGAGCACCGACGACAATAACCTTTTAATTTATTATTTGGTTGTATGGCATTTGCAGATCATTAGCACGGATAGTTGGAGGATGGGCTTGGACTGGGCCCATATCATAGATCTTCAAAGTATTTGACTGGTTCGTGAATAAGCCTATGTTGATATTTCTTTTTAAGATTTCTTCTTCAGTATCATTTAGAGCAGATACTGTTGCAACAGTTTTCCCTTTATCAGTATTGCCTTGATTTTATTTTTCTTCCTGAGTGTCCATAACAATAAATGCTCGAAGCAAAGGTGGGTTTTCAGGTATGACATCTAAGGTCGATTCATCATAAGTAACAGGTGGTTATGGAGGCATTTATCTAGAGACCTTTGGTAGAGAATATTGAGCACTAGAGGATTGACTAGCTTCACCTTGGATAGTTTGTTTTTTTCTTGGATATGCAGAATCTCTATGATCAATAATGCGATAAGAAGTACAAAGAAATTTCAAGATGATGGCTGAAGCTCAACTTGTCTCTCTATTTAGAAAATTTCTTTGGATTATTTCAGGTTCGTTGATCTTTGCTTTGGAAATAATTTACCCATATTTAAAATGGTAGAACAACATCAAAGGCACGAGAGAAATGATGGATGTTCATTTGATAACAAAACCATGATCAATGTAAGCGATCCAGTTTGTAACAAGTCAACCACAAATGTCGCCTCTTTCACCAGTGGTATTAACAACTCCAGTGACTACGTTTTCAATTTTGATCTCATAAACAATGCTGGAGAGTTTTTGGCCAAAGTGATGTTTCATGACACCAGGAGGTCAGTTTTTTGGTTAATGAACGAGAAGCCTGGTATACTTCTTGGTTTTTCAGCTATTCTAGCAGTTCTCAGCATTCGCTACAACCTACCATTGGGCCTTCTCCGACTACTGACCGGAAATTATCCGCCAAACCAATTTTTAGAGATCATCCCTATTTCTAAACTTCTCACTTTTACTCTAACGACTTCACTGTTGAGTTTACTGGTTATGATTAAAAGTCCTGATGTCTTCATCTTCGTAGCAGCAGGTTTTGTTACGTTTTTATCTGCTTTTATACTGTGCTTTACTAGTGAAAATGTTGGAATTACGAAATCCATATTTGGAGGATTTTTTGGTTTAATCTTCATATTATGTGGTAATGAGGATTTTTTGGTTTAATTTTCTCTCGCTCACAATCAAATAACGACTATATATAACACGTGAAAGGCTCTACCTATAAGGACATCATATCACAACTTTCTCTCTCACTCGTTCATCCAATCATATCAAAACTTTCTCTCTCAATCGTTCATCACATTACAACCTTTTCTCTCACTGGTCTACTCTACTGAGCTCTTCTATCTAGGGTTTTATACTAATATATTTATTAACAATAAAAACTAAATCGTGGTTCCAAGCAAATATCACATTTATTTATTTACTTATTTGTGTGTTTAACACATGAGGCACGTTTTCATAATTAAGTTAATATTATTGCATATAGTAGATATACATTATGGTAATATAAATTGATCTAAAAAGTTTTATTGTATTATTGCGCGTCCTTAGATAATCTCTTGGATTAATCTTACGCTTGAGACTAGACAGAGCATCATGTTCAGCACTAAGGGAGATATATAGCTTGCTCTCTAGATAAAGTTGACAGTTGAGATGGAGTTGTGGAACCATCCGAACTTTTGAATCTTTTAGCAGAATTTAAAGTACGAATAGGTCCCATATGTTCAACATGATTAGGAAAAATCAATGGAGCACCGACGACACTTACCTTTTAATTTATCATTTGGTTGTATGTCATTTGCAGATCATTAGGAGGGATAGTTGGAGGATGGGCTTCGACTGGGCCCATGTCATAGATCTTTAAAGCATTTGATCGGTTCGTGAATAAGCCTATGTTGATTTTTCTTTTTAAGATTTCTTTTTAAGTATCATTTGGATCAGCTACTACTGCAACAGTTTTCCCTTTATCAATATTGCCTTTATTCTATTTTTTTTCCTGAGTGTCCATAACAATATCGGCTCGAACCAAATTGGATTTTCAGGTATGACAGCTAAGGTCGATTCAGCATAAGTAATAGGTGGTTATGGATGCATCCATATAGAGACCTTTGGTAGAGAATGTTGAGCACTAGAGGAGTGACTAGCTTCACCTTGGATAGTTTTTTTTTTTTCTTGGATATGCAGAATCTCTATGATCAATAATGCGACAAGAAGTACAAAGAAATTTCAAGATGATGGCTGAAGCCCAACTTATCTATTACTTTAGAAAAAAATTGGGATTATTTCTGGTTCGTTGATCTTTGCTTTGGGAATAATTTACCCATATTTAAAATAGTAGAACAACATCAAAGGCACGCGAGAAATGACGGATGTTCATATGATAACAAAACCATTATGAATGTAAGGGATCCAGTTTGTAACAAGTCAACCACAAATGCCGCCTCTTTAACCAGTGGCACTAACAACTCCAGTGACTACGTTTTTAATTTTGATCTCATAAATGGTGTTAGAGAGTTTGTGGCCAAAGTGATGTTTCATGACACCGGGAGGTCAGTTTTTTTGTTAATGAACGAGAAGCCTGGTATACTTCTTGTTTTTTCAGGTATTCTAGCAGTTCTCAGCATTCGCTACAACCTACCATTGGGCCTTCTCCGACTACTGACCGGAAATCATCCGCCAAACCAATTTTTAGAGATCATCCCTATTTCTAAACTTCTCACTTTTACTCTAACGACTTCACTGTTGAGTTTACTGGTTATGATTAAAAGTCCTGATGTCTTCATCTTCGTAGCAGCAGGTTTTGTTACGTTTTTATCTGCTCTTATATTGTGCTTTAGTAGTGAAAACGCTGGAATTACAGAATCCATATTTGGAGGATTTTTTGGTTTAATTTTCATATTCTGTGGTACTGAGAATTACTCAAATTCCTTCTACTCCTTCATAGTCTGCATATTCGCCCTTGTTGCCTACCAGAAGCTACGTAATCAACAAGTTTTTGTTCAAAATCATTGTCCATAGTAGGGTGGGATGAGGTGGAAACATCCAGAAAATGAGTTGTCATACAACTAGCAATTTCTTCCCTTTGATGAATACAATTGCCATTTTTATCTTTTATAGCTTCAATTCTATTTCTTTTGTATCTTTTCACAGCATCATTATGAAAATAGTGGGTATTTCTATCCCCCAATTTTATTATTTGATCTCTGCTTTCAGTTTTCCAAAAATCCTATTCACTTCTACTTCAGAGATGGAGTTTATTTTTGAGATCTTGAATAAGAGTATAGGGTCTGTTAAGAATACTGAATTTGGAAGAATCTTGATCGATGCAGGCACTGCTGTCTACATCATCCCTGTCAAGACACTACGAGCTGTGGAAATCCCATGCGATGAAGTTATTCATGCACCAACAATAATCCGTGACCCTAAAGGAAAGTCCATAAATGCTTATGGTTATATCACTCTTGAAGTACATACATGGTCTGCATGTACTGCAACCAAATTTCACATAATCAAGGAAGATCCAGGATATGACAGGATCTTGGGACGACCATGGGACCCCAACAATAAAACCGCGTTCTATCAAGTGCCCTCACTGGCTCACTCATTTAAAACAGATGACTTTGTACCTCACATGGATGTTGTGGCAGATAATCATCTTCTGTATTTAGATTGTATTTTCCGTTCCTATTACGGTTTTTATTCCTGACTATAATTTGAGGCCTACCACTAATCGTCTTGAAGTAAAATCAAAATCCCTTTATCCGTCCATTTTTGTCAATGACTAATATGCCTTTGGTTAATTGGTGTTAGTATATTGAATTAGTTGTCAAATTAGTTTTGTTAAATTAAATGAAATTATAGATTATAGTTAGTGGTAGAACTAAATTTTTTAAAAAATATATGGGTTCAACAACAATCGGCCGATATGGCACATAGACGACCGATTGTTCTTGATGTTCTTCGTGATAAAGAACATCACTCAGAATCGGTCGATATGAACACTTGTATTATACATTAAAGTTGAGCCGATGAACAATTTTCTTCTGTGATTTTTTTTTTTACCACAATTGGCATATTGAGGATGGATCAAAATGCAGATTTTGAATGGGATTATACTTGTTTTGAGAATACCTATGAATTCATACGTATTCTAAATATGATCCTATACTCGGTTTGAGGATGAATATAAGTTTATATGCATTCTTAGTTAAGTATGATCCCCATATTCGGTTCGAGAATGTGTATGGAATCATATATATTCCCAGATCCATACACATTCCCAAATCGAGTATGGACGAGTATGATTTTATTTTTTCGAAAATCAAATCAACAATCAACACATATAAAAGTTCATATTTAACGATTCAGAATGAAGGTTTTTCATTTTCGAAACCGAAATCAGAATCGTCATGTACCGAGATTCATATTGGCCGACTGTTGCCTAAAAAACCTACAGAAAAATTGGGCATTTGACAAAATGAGTTTCCACATTTGTCGATTCAGTGTTGATATTCTTCAGCCATAAAAACATTAACAACAATAGGTCGTCGTGCAAGTGCATATCGTTCGACTGTACTCATAATCGGTCAACCTGAACGTGCATGTCAGTCGATCTGGTTCCACCAAACTAACTTTTTTTTTTTTTTTGTAATTTTTAATTTTTGAATGAATGGACCAATCACATGCATAATGAAGAGTTATGAGTTGCAATTGACGATATTTAGTTTAAAAAAACTGAAAAACAGGGGAGTGAAATTTCCTTTAAATCGATAGATATAGTTAGGTTTTAGTTTTAGTTTGTGGGGGAAATAATTTGAATAGGTCTCACTTTTAGAAAAACAATACTTAAAATTATTAGGTTGTAATAGTGAGAGTAATTTGGTAGTTTTATCTTTTAGATACCCTTTATCTCTTGATCTAAGTGCGCACAAAATTGGATAACTCTGAAATAAACGAGATAGGCCTCAAACCTTCTAGGTTTTTATTAGCCCGATCTTGGACAAGCAAAACAATTAGCTAGAGTGAAAAAATGATATTTGGCACTAGCCAGGCTAGATCTAAGTTAGCAATTTGACGCATTGTTACCGAATAAATTTCGGATAAAATTCATGATTCTAAATGTTTTTTAAATAATATTCGTGCCCAATTCCAATGGCTTATTAATATATTTTTAAAACTTTTAAGAAGGAGGCATTAATCTCGTGACCTAAACTTCATGTTCAATACCCTTAGCCACCGAGCCACAACTTTTTTGTGTAGTTAAGTATATATTTAATATATACTTAAATCAGAAATTATATTATTCCATCGTTATAAAAAGTTTTCTTAACAATTAATATATATTCTGAATTATCTATACTGTATTTATATATGTTAAATGCATTAAACACGAATTAATGAATTTCCTGTTTTATCCCATATTACGTATATTTAATTGTATTGTTGATCGAATTTACATTTTACTTTTCCAACCAATGTGCAAATTTTTATCGGACCGAATTTTTATCGTATGTCGAATTGAAACTAGGGCTAGACATTTTAAGAATGTCGATTGACTTAATTTTATTAGTATCACTATCGCCCAGCTACGTTACCAGTGCGGACAACTTCAGTCATAATATGGAAATCCTCCTATTGTCTGGGGCTAAGCATTCGAGCCTTAATCACATCATGGGACAATGAACCATTTTAAGCTAAAGACGAGATAATTAACAAACAGGGATTTCATGTTTGAAGATTTTAGTGGGCATCAACATTCAGACACCTCAATCGTCCACACAGTTACAATATTACACTGAATCTCTGACAGCTAAACAAACACCTAAAGAAATTTAAAAAAATTCAAGCAAACGCAAAAACAGACCTCAAAGAAAATTACATGCAAAGCAACAGCAGGTTCAAACCAATTTTATCAAAGAAAATAGAGATGGTGCCGTCCACCCACGTCAAATATGAAGGTTTTTACAACTATTTATTTCAATCCTTTTGTCTTTATCTGAATACATGTGATGCTTAGGGTCTCCTAGCTTTTCCGTACACAGCGTTTCCTCTCTGTTTTGTTTTTGTTTTATGTTCTCTCTACAGGCTACCAGCCTTGTGTCCTTGTCAGTTGTCTTATTTGAATGGCCGTATAAAGGGCAAGTGCTGCACACAGAAAAAGTCCCAACCGCACATGTTTTAAAGGGATTAAGTTGTTTCACATCACAACTTTCTCTCTCACTCATTCATCAAACTTTTTTCCTCCTCTGGTTTCACTGATTCATTGAATTTGAGTCATTCACTACTGACTGACTCTTTCTCATCCCTTCTTTAAGAAAACCCTCCTTAACTCTACCGTCCCTCATCATCACAAGATCATTACCTTCATCTTCATCATCTTCATTAGTTGTACTAAAGTCGCATCTTTCTTGCCTTGTTGATACCAAATAACAAAGGCTAAGTAGTGAGGGTAATTGGTATGAGCGGACTTGGAAAAGCTAACCGGATAGTCTAAGTGACTACGACATAATTGCAGTTCTCACGTAAGTCTTTTCATATTCTTCCTTCAGTCTTTGACTATACAAAAGTTGTTCTTATTTTTCATAGTTCATGTTTAACCGATATTATTTCCCGCTGCATATTGTCTAGTATAAATTTTCAACCAATTGTGGTATTCGTTTTTGTTATCAGTTAAAATAACTATGTATGCTCTTTTTCCTTCTTTTGGTGATTTGGAATGAAAATGCAGTTTCTTGTGTTTTTTTTTGTTAAGGTGGTTGAAAATTTAACAGCAGTAAGGAGAAGTTCTATCCTAAAGAAACCACAGAAAGAACATCAACAAAGTTACACTAAACTTACAACAGCAGAAGCAACAGGAGTATCAACATCTCCACCAACAGAAGACCAGAAGGGGAAAGTCGTTATTGGCATCACTAGCACCGAAGGTGCTACATCATCAAACACAGCAGGAGTCGAATCATCACCAGCAGTAAGGAGAAGAAGTTCTATCCTAAAGAAACCACAGCAGGAACATCAACAGGGATTTAGGGCTTGGAGGTAAAACTTTTGTTAGGCGTCTAATGATGTTATGGGTACTGAGTTTTAATCTTCTTTATAATAAGATAATGTTAGTGGATAGTTTGGGGCATAATAAAGATTGTTGTTTGGAAATTACTCCTGAAGAAAAAGCAGAGGTTAGAAGAGAGAATGCATGGGCTTTTGAGCAGTGATTTCCCAAAAAGTAAGTAGAGATTTTGGGGTTTCTCTGTTAATCTGTCAATTGATTTTAAGAAATGGCTAAATCTTAGTGAGATTTTGGGTTTTAATAGGACATTTTGTAGTTAGAGAAAACTGTTTGTTGATCAGAAGAATTATGCTATAATTTCAGCAGTAACTAGAGATTTAGGGACTTGTAGATTTTGATTACTAGTTAGACTACTACGTACTTCAGAATTATTAGTGCTAATGCTTAATTGAGTTATCTCCTTCTTTAATTTATGAACTTCTGATATATATAATTGTTGCTTTAATGATGGGTTTGCTTATTGATTCTGTTTTTGGGGATTTTCTTGTGTGCACAAATTATATTGAATTTGGTCTTGAAATTGGTTCCCCTTTTTCAATTTTATACTAACCGGAGTTCACTAAGATTTCTAAAACAGAGGAATTTTAAATATATTACTTGAAAAATTGTTGTGATGAAATATTTGTTGGTTTGGCTTCAAGATTAGATCATTTGGTTGTACGTCAGTTTTGAAGCCTGAGCTGCTACACACCAAATTGTAGGAATGTGTAGTGTGTTACCAGTTTAGCACCACATGGCGTCTTTTTAGCAGGAGCAGGGCAGTTGCCAATCGGCTCTTAAAGCCTATGTATGCATATTTTGTCTAGTTTTAGTTTTGCAGATTCCAACTAGTATTAGAATGATAAATTTGAAAATCTAACTAATCTTGACTAGTTGTTGATCTGGATTAAACAAACACTAGTTTTGGCCTCTAATTTCAGGCTAGTTTTGTAGGACAAACAGAGATCAGGTTTCAGATAAATTCGAGTCACTGATATACTTGCATTGAAGTATATCTGTTTCCCTTTAAATGTTTACAACTACTTTAATACCTAGTTTTTTTGATTTTTAAGGTTCTTTTGAAAATAACTAACATATAAACGATTTTATTCTATCTATGTTAATTATTTAAATCTGACTGTAAATTATTCAATGTTCGATGATTTCTGAGTAAAAACACTTTCAGGTTTGTGCGGAGAAAAAGGAAAATCAAAACAAAACCGTTAAACCATCGAAGAAAATCAATACTCGATATCCAATTTATTTTAATAAATAGAAGAACATGAATCACATGATATAATCAAAATGGAAGAATTTATAAGAAAAACGGTTGAACGAGATAATTTTGAGATTATGATGTATTGGGATCTTGGAGACGACTGTACTGAGAAAATAAAGATATATAATAATTGGGTGGACCAAATGAGTCAGAAGTATAAAAAAAGCAAAAACATGAGCTCCATATATTTAAAAATTTGAGGAAGGAGTATCAGAAAAACAAAAACATAAGCTCCAAATATAAAGAAAATATCTAGACAGAAGTGTATGAAAAATAAGATATAAACTATAGATATCTAAAAATATTAAAATTTGAAGAAAATCTGGAGCCACATAATTTTTAATTATTTTATGATGTAAGAATAAGTGTTAAATGATTTGAAGGACGTTGCATGGGAAGCCCATTGATTTTTTAGTTTTTTTTTCATTCATTACTTCAGTTTTTAATTATTTTATTGGATGCTTTATTAGCTTTTAAGTTCATAAGATTGAACTTTTATTTGTTTTTTAATAATATATATATTTTAAATAAATTAATTTTAAAATATAAATTTAATATTTTATTAACGAGATTGTGAACGAAGGTTTGTTTGCCCTGCATTAGTATATTGGTTATAAACACTAAAAACAATCGATCATCATGTGAATGTCTTATTAGTCTTTTGTTTTTGAACCAAAAAAAAATCTAAATGGTTAAAAAATTCCAAATAAATAATAAAAATAAATAAATTTTAATTAGTTTTAAAAAAAATAAAAATAAATTAAAAATATTAGAATAAAGATTTAAATATAATTTTAACTTAGTAAGAATAGTTTAGTAGTTTTATCCCTTTTAGACATCGTTTATCCTAGGCCCATAATAATTTGGGTAGGCGTAAAATTAGCTCAAGGTACAACTAAATATTGTTTTATGTTATTCGAGGATCGTTATTAGTCAGTAATAGTTATCTAAACAATCATTTAACAGTTTCAAAAGTAGGAGAGAAATTTCGTTTTATCTTCATTGTTTCACTGAGTTTAGAATAGAAGAAGAATCATGGCAAAATTTTGGGACACCGCTGTTACGTTGTACCACGGTTTTTGTATTAGTTTAGGAGGATTCATTTATGGATATTACTCAGGAATCATCATTGGTCTCCTCTACATCCAAGATGATTTTCAGACTCTTATGCAAGAGGCAATTTTGAACACGGGTTTCCTCGGTGGGGTATTTGGTGTTGTATTTGCTGGTTGGGCAAACGATTACTTAGGTCGAAAACGATCGATTTTGATTGCGGATGTCTTAATCATCTTTGGTGGAATCCTTAAATTTAAAATGTAAAAATATCACTTTTCTTAGGACGGATGGAATATTTTCTTTTTCCCATAGGCTGATCCACTATTACATTGATCACCAAGCACCAGTTAACAGTAGACCTTTCAACAAGCTTATGCATCATCAATCATTCATAATGAAATCATCTTTTGAGCCAAAAGACAAACCAAAGCAAAGTCACACATTGTTTTGAAAGAAACATAATGATATTAAAATTAGGTAACCACCAAACATCAACTGATAAGATATACTGGAAAAGTCAGAGAAGAAATTTTCTTTTCCAAAGATCTTTTCTTTTGATATTAACACAATAACACCCCACCAAAATCAAATTGTGACTTAGAAACATAAGAGTAACTTCTCACATTTATACATTTGAGGTTTGCATTTCTTCTCATTTTTGCAGAAACAAGTAAACTCAAATTCTATTTTTAGTTAATTTTTTTTTTGTCTACACAAAACACTGAAAGAGAACATCTAACAGTGCTCTCAAACTACTATGAGAAAACCCGACGACGTTTACAAAAGAAAAAAGAAAGGAAAACACCTGTGAATGATTTATGAACTCCCAAAAGCTTTTACTACATCTCCGTTTTTGGTTTCGTTGTAACAAAAGAACGCATGTTGTCAGCTTTTGAATTGTGAAGGTGAATGTTGAAAACAAAGGCAAATGATCGCCAAAGACTAGCTAAATGAAGCTCGCCGGACTTGATTCTTGTTAAATCACAGAATTGAGCATGAACATCTGTTGTTTGCCGCATCAGCAAGTTGTTTCTCTGTCAAAAACATCTTTATTTTAGTAATTCAAAATAAGTTAAGGATTCGCATAAAACTCAAGAGACCCTGATTGGGCTACAGAGACGTTCCTAATCTAAACAAAAACACATGCATTTCCCAACCTTTGTATTAATGGAGTAGAGTCCAACCCGGAGTAAGCAAACCAACACTAGATGGCCACAGGCTCTAGCTAGCATATGTAGCAAGGGTTTTATTTAGTTGAGTTAGTCACATAGTTGAGAACCTCTTGCTCAGTGCAAAGTGTGCTCGTCCGCAGATGCCAACTCACCTAAAAGGCTAAACTACTAATGCGGTTAAGAGTTCTATGAAATTACCATTTTTTTTTGTCTGTCATTGGGTGTTGAACAACAACATGCATAGTAATTGTTCCTCCTGGCATCTCACCAACTGGTACCCTGGACTCGGTGAGGGTTTTGTTGTTTTCCAATATTCTTCCCGCGTTTATCAGCTTCACATCACTTATAGCCTTTGGACCATTTTGTTTACCTACATCACAAAAACAGCTTCAGCATAACAAATTAAAGAAGAAAAGAAATAGAACACCTAGAGAGCACAAATTAAACACAACACGAATAGAAGAAATAATAGCATCTTGAACAAGAATTGTCTTAACCAGCTCAGGTGTAATTGTATCATACATCCAATTAATATCATAAATGTTTCGACCAGGGCATAGTAACAGATACCAACCCGCAGAATATTTGATTTACAATTTCTTAGTCCAATCATGGAAGTCGGCAGGGGGCCTCAGTTGACACCAACAAAAGCTCACATGAAAATCAAACTAATTGCTAAAAGATAAGACCCAAATGGGTTCAATTCATCAGTTGGATAAACACCACAAATAAACAACCTAGCTACCGGATAAAAACACTTCGCGGCCCTGGCCAAATTTGGACTTTCCAAGCATTATGCAGTCATTTGAGCTACAAATGAAAATGGTATTCAGCAGTTCCAATCAAACACAGTATCTTTAAAGCATAAAAGGATTATAATCTACACTTACAACAAAATTGATTAAAAAAGTTCATAGCAAATCATCAATTACAAGCATAGAACATGGATATTTGAATACTTAAAGCCATAAAAATTCCAATTCAATCAAAGCAAAAAAGGAAAATAAACAGAAATAGAATTAAGGGGCACCAAGGAATACAACCTTGAGGCCATTGAGAAATGATGATTTCTTTTAAAGATCCAACAGTTATAGTTGGATTATACTTATTTGGACCAATATCACTTCCATCAGCAAGTCTAAATTTCAACTCAATTAATTCTTCACCACCCATTTTATCATACCCCTTTCTCCCCCACAACTACTCTTCTCCTTCCTAAACAAGATCTTCCCCAAAAAAAGAAAAATACAATTTTTTCTTAATTTTGACTAAAAACGAAAACCCACATCAGAATTCATGATTAATCAATGAACCCACCGATCTTTTCTTAAATCAGAAAAAAGTAGAAGCAGAAAAACACAAAAACTGACTTTCAGGAAATAACAATAAATAATTTCAGGCAGAAGAAGATTTTTTTGATTCTAGACTGAAAAATTTAAGAAGCCATTAAGGGATTTGTTTCCTCTTTAAAAGAAAAAACACATCTGAGATTTCTGCAATAAATTTAAACGGGAAATATAAAAAAAATCTTTGTTGGTGGATTCTTCCACTTTTCACACCTTTAATAGTGTGTCTCTAGTACAACCCCCCCTTTTATTGCTGTGTGTGTACTGAAAAAGTAAAGGAAGGAAATGAAAACTAACCCAAATGCCAAGTTTGTCAAGTTTCTTTCACACACTCTGTAACAGAAAATGAAACAGAAAAATGACACCTTTTTTTACTCAGTGATACTCCCGACATCTAGACTTTTCTTTCCTAAATGGAACTTCCTCTCTTGGAACCTACAAAATTCGGATTGCCACGTGTCATATTCTCATTGGATGTTATATATAAGAATCGGAGCCAGTAAGCGAATCGGGGTAATCATTCCACTCAGCCACGTCAAAACCAAAATCCCCAACAAACTTTGGAGCCTGTTAGCAAATTGAGGTAACTCTGAGAATCTCGGATTTATGTTGTATAAGGGCAACTGCAGCGGTCAAGTAGACCAAAGAGTAAAGACCAATTTTACTCTTTGGTCCGCTTTTATGAGCCGCAACGGGCGAGGGTATATACGATTTGGTCCAGTTTTTGAACAGTATTTGACCAATTTTTGTCGAGCAACTGGACCAAACATAAATATAGTCGGACGCTTTTGTAGGAGAATGTTAACTCAAAACGCTTTGTAGGAGAACGTTCTAAACACAAAACGGTTTTGTAGGAGAACGTTTTGTGAAACGTTCTCTCAATACAGCGTTTCTCTAAAGCTGGATTAAAAGAGCGTGTGGGTTAAACGTCACAGCGTTGTAACGGCTGAAGTTTGGTAATGCTCATCTAGAAGAGCGTTGTTGTTAGAGACGCTCCTTTAAGAGAGTTTTTAGTCCAAACGCTCATCTAAGAGAGTTTTTGGTTTTGAAACGCTCCTCTAAGAGAAGTTTTGGTCGGTAGAAACCCTCGTGTAGAAGAGCATTTAGTTGAAACGCTCGTGTAGAAAAGCATTTGGTCGGTAAACGCTCGTGTAGAGGAGCGTAAGATCATATTTAGTCGACTTTTCCGCTGTGTTTTTTTTTTCAAGAGCAAACAAATTTTCTCTTTACTCTTTGGTAAACTCCAACCGCTGCAGTTGCCCTAACACATAATGACTCTTTTAACAAAGATGGGTGATGACCAGAGTGAGTGCTTACTGCTTGTAATTGGGATTTGGGGCAACAGTGTCATCAACAATACTAATCCCATATTAGTGGTGAGTGAGCGATCCAAACCAAATCCATTAACAGATAACTCTAATCCATAATTAGTTGTTGGTCAATCACACCCAATAAGGATGAAAACTATTAGTCAAATTGAATGAATTCTTAATGCCAGGCCACCACTATTTTACTTTAGGATTTCACCCACCATTCTTAAATAAAAAATGTACGGGGGCCAAAAATCAAGCCTAGGCGGCTGCAGTTTGAGAGCCCACCAACACTCTTCCAGATTGTCAGACAGGGAAAACTGAAGCTATCTGGTTACCTGGAAGCAGTTTTGACCAAAGTGTTTGGAAAATGCATTCTTAGCAGTTTTGACTGAAGTGTTCTCCCCCTGAAGATCATGAATGCTTCCCGGCTACTCCATACATTTTAGAGATGCAAAGGGAGATGACGTCCAGAACAAAGAAAAGTAGTGCTTGAAATAATGAGGTTGAAAAGAAGAGGGGTTTAATTGGATCCCCTTTCAAGTACTGATAAAAAGCAGATACCCAAATTCAGGTTAACGGAATAATGGTTTTGAAAATTCTAATTACCAGAAGTTCCGCAAGAAAGCTTTCTGCAATCAGAATCAGAAAAATGGAAAGAAAGATAGATATAATAACAAAATAGATACTGAAAGATATGATTAAGAAGAAAGAAAGGTGTTAGTGGTGCTTGCACTTGCATCAGAATAAACAGAAAAGATGAAGCATAATAATAAGAAGTACTCGAACACCACATATACATTATGCCTTCTCATCTTTCACTTAAAGAAATGTTATAATGAGGACCCTACCAGTAAGCTTCTAAAACAGAGAAGATATACGAAAGATAGAAGGTGTCATGCTGTGGTAATAAACCTGCATGTTAATCTCTTGCTTCTGCAATATCACTTTCAACCCACCTGATATCTGGAGACTACACCATAAACAAAGCTGAAAGAAAACAAGACGCCATAAACACAATTCGTATAACACTGCTATTTTTATGTGAAACTGCAAAATACATCTTTGGTTTCAGGTGATTCATTCATATTGAGAATTTATTGGTTACATACATGAGAAAGAAAAAACAAGAATAGACTTACAACGGCAATCAAAGCAAACCAATATAAACTCTGACATTTTATCAAGAAGATGATAACACAAGATACATTTATAATAACTTACAAGATACCTTTTAGAGCTGCATAAACGGTAAGTCCTTTACCAGTATAACATATCCTCAGCACCAAAAGTCTAGCTCACCAAAATTTCATACTAGCTGCACACTATACGTCTAAGGACTAGGTAACTATGTTTCATAAGATACTATCCTGATTGTGCAGATACCCCATCAAAATCAAACTTTTATTTAGAAACAGGTAAATGGGTGTAATAATTTGATTCCCAAAATAGATACTGGAGAGGCTTGAATTTGAGAGGACCTACGTGTTAAATATCAAGAACCTCATAGTTGACTAATTCAGCAGACCCAAAATTCCTACTGCATATGATCCTCCAAACATCAGGTTCTACTTCTTCTGATGATTCTGGTTGATCTTGCGAGCACATCGAGGAGCTAGCTGAAGATTGTGAGCTGACAGAATCAAGCTGATGATTAGGGTCAGCCTGCAATATTACGATATCATGACTGGCATCTTTAGTGATAACATGAAGCTTTCCAAGAAAACCAGCAAGTAGGTATGGAGATTCGGAATCAGTAAAATCCTGAATAGGGACCTTGCCGATAACAACCTTCCAAACATCCTCTTGATGATCATAAATCTTGATTTTACCACTATCTAGTGAAGTAGAAGGATCCAAAGCATATAATTCTCCATCTACCACGACACTCAGTTTCGTGGCAGCCTTCCTAGCAGGCCAACCATCACCCATACCACTAGGCATTTCCGACCATGAATTTGTCAAAGGATCGTAAATCTCGCCCCCAACATCAACAAAAAAGGGCCACGAGTAAAGACTTTGGGGCACACATAATTTCCCACGATAAGAAGTCATTCCTGTTGCAATGGGTTTTAGCATGTCAGCTAAAAATGCAGTTGGTAACATCTGAGCCTTTGTAAATGGCATGCTTGGTACTTCGGACCATATTCCTGTACAAGGATCTAAAACCTCAGCAGACTGAAGAGGAGTCAAACCACCTCGACCCCTACTAACGCCTCCAACAACAAATAGTTTATTGTTCAATATACCCGTCTTACAATATGCCCTACCTACAGACATAGATTCCACTTCACTCCAACTATTCAAGATAGGATCAAAACGCCAGACACATTTCACAGCAGAGGCTCTCGAGAACCCACCTAAGACATAAAGGCAGCCATCAACAGCCCCAATGGCACAGCCACAGAATGGCAATTGATCTAACGGGCATCTTTGCCCTAGCCAGGATCTAAGGACATCTGCAAGCCCAGAGAAGACTCTCTTGTCCTCCTCGCCGTAAGCAATATCAGGCATTGGGGGCAACCTCTGCCAGGCTTGGGACCAAGGATCAAAAGCATGCCATGAGAGCTTATCATCTTCAACCATAGTCAGTATATACAGCCATACTTCCGTTCTCCCAAATTCTTTTCTCAAGTCATAGAGTTCAGAACTCATGATAACACTTCTCCAGCTTCTTGAGACCGCTTTACCCTTTAAATAATAAATTCTGGGTAATCTAGCAAGAATCTGAATAGAAATTTCATCAGGGAGACTAGGAATCAGTCTTGGATTCTCCCCATCAGTAAATGAAGACATCCTTTGCCTCTTGCACATTTCACATCCTGGAACCTCACTGCCCTCTGACGATCCAACCTTGGTTGTAGCTACACTAAAAATTTGCCCCATAACAACCCTCTGATCACATAAAAAGTCAGAACACTAGGGTTACCCAGGTTTGGATAAACTAATCCATGCGATGCATTACCTGTAGAAAACAAAATAGTACAATTACAATTTACAAGTTAAAAGGAGCTGCTGAACCAATAAGTAGACAGATCAAACCAACAAAAGATTATCAATAAATTAGCTGAACTGTAAAAAACATCTAATTCGAATACCATTTTCTAATTAAGCATTTGATAAGCAAACCAAACTGAGCTTGAGTTAATTTCTAAGTGCACAACACGCCGACAAAAACAAAACCGACACTTAACTAGGTCTTCAATAAGAAACCATCTAAACTCACCACTACATAACAATCTCATTTGCATCATTTATGTAGTCCAAATTGGACAAATTTCCCTTCCAAGTTCATCATTTCCTGAACAAGTTACTCTCTCTCACTCATCAGAGTTCAGAATAAAAAAATTCAATTTTACTCTAAATTCAACAGATAACTTAAAATTAAGCAACAAGAGAATCAAATTGAAAACCCTAATTTCTTACACCTACCCCAAAAACCAATAATTCCTATCACCAAAACAACTCAAACATAAACCAAAATAACGAAATTTCAATCTAAATCTACAAAATCCATACCAAAAAGAGTGTAAAAAAAAACGTCAAATTCTACATGTACGAGTCAATACAGCTGAAAGTATCGAATTGAATTAGAAGATAATAAATAAATAAATAAATAAATTACCTGAATCTGTAATTGATCAGAGAAAGAAGAAGAATGAAACCCAGAATTAGAATGAATAGATACTTTGGTTTACATAATTTCTCATAGTCTCTCTCGCTTTTTCTCATTGGATTTTGTCGAATTGTGTTATCTTGTAGTAAAATGGAATCAAATAACAAACAGATTCAAAAAGTAGTAATTTATCCTGGAATACCAATACTAAATTACCGAATTCAGAACCGAATCCATTATTCCCCTACGTAGTAGTATGACGGGCCAGCTGAGCTGGGACTCTCGCTCATTTGTCCATTATTTAGTTATTTTTCCTACACGACGTCGACTTGGTTTGTTGACAGACTTTCTGCAACAACTACGGGTTAAATTTTGTGCCTCTTTTTTTCTTTTCTTTTTTTCTGTAAGTCCAAAATTATATTATAAATAAAAAAACTTAGTTACAGAGATAGTCATGTAATTAAAAGAACCAGAACCAAATTAAATAGTACCAATAAAAAAAAAATCATATTGCGTCGACCTCTTAAAGATGAAAATTGATATCCTATATAAATAGGTAATAACTTATCTATTATTTTGAAACTGTTGTTATGCGTACGCTCGTTTGACAACAAAAATAAACCCACGGCTAATTGCTATATGATTTGTATTGGTAAGATTTTGATATATTAATATTAGAAAATATTTTCTTTAGATTTTTATCTCTTGTTCTACTGCTATTAAAATTAGATTTATAAATGTGAATATCATGAGGTTAGAATGTTACATGACACTGTTATATGATTGTCTTGAATTCTTGGATAGACAAATCATTAGAGTGAATCTTGTAATCAAAGGTTACAGTGATGCACCATCAGAACTAGTAAACAAGTAGCTGATTTTCTCATTTTTGGATATAGGAAAAATGGTTTCCCATCAACTTAGGAAACCATTTTTCTAATTTCTTTTTTTTAGACACCCGATAAAACACCAATCCCCACCGTAAATGTTTATCTTTGTATCAGTGTAATTGTGTAGTTTGATATGACGAGATGGGTTTGGTAGTGGGGCCAATCTACCTGGATGGATTCAGGTAGAGGTTAGATTCGGCTTTCGCATATAAAAATAAAATATATTTATTATAGGAAAATAAAAATTATTAGCTTGCTGATAAATTTGTTTTTAATAATGCAGCTAGGGGTGTAAATTGGATTGTGCCACCACGACCACGACCCAACCTAGCACGTGAGTTAGCCCAGCACGCCACGATAGCTTCATATGATGTGCTGGACCAAACTAATTAGCATAGTGACACAGCACAACACATGACACGGATAAAGTCACATCACAACACGCTAAAAAAGCACGTCATAACCTGTATAAAACACTACACAATACGGTGTAATACAACCCATTTTATGTATATTTCACAAAATTGTATATTCTAACCAATTTTTAACATTTTATATTTGTTATGTTGAGTTATTTTTATAATAACAAATATACTATCTAAATATCTAAAAAATATTAATTTTGAAAAATATAAGATAAATATGCTAGACATAACACATCAACCCCTCGAACACGACATATCATGACACGTCTTAATCTCTGACACGGTACAACACCGCATATAACACATTGGACTCATCTCTTAATGGATTGCGCTGGACTGTGCTGACCCATTTTACACCTCTAAATGCAGCAAGTCCTAATTCTTATGTATCCTTAAAACTGAATACATGTCACCATCCACGTTAAATTACTATTGATTATTTTTTCTCAATCATCAACGTTTTGTGTGTTGAAATAATTGATTTTGATAATTTTATTTTAAAAAATAATATTTTTAATTATTTTTTGTTTTTCTAAAAACATCGGCATTACTTATACGATCATGCAGCTGAATTTATACCTGGAAACTAAACTTAAAAGATCAATTCACCAGAAATTGTTAACCATTTTTATTATTTTTAATTAAGATGACAAATCATGGAAATTTACTAAGGTGGAGTGAGGACAAGTCATAAAATGAAAATATGGAAAGAAAATAAGAAATGATTTGTCTTATAAAATAGGTAACAACTTTTTATCATATTAAATCTCTACGGCACCTAAGACAATACTTAATTAAGGTATTGGTATACCTTTCTTTCACTTTTCTTTTTTTTTAATTCAATTTAATTTCTGTTAGCAATCACAATAATTTCACTACCAACAGTTTAAAGTGAATCTGTTTTGTTCTTTCTAAACAGACCGACAAATTAGTTTTCCACTGAAGATTAAATGCCATGACCAAATGGAAACATTGGTTTCGGCAGTGTGTAAATCTTGGTACTAAATTATCTTTTATTTGTTTATTAAAAAGACCTGTTTATTGAGGCGGCCAAAAACAAATTTGACAAATAGTTTTGTAACTTGAATGAATGCTTTCGTAGGTTCAAGCCATCGTACCTCATATAGTAAATGCATGAGACCTCATAAAGCTTCGGGATACTGTCTTCTATATATATATATATATATATATATATTTCTATTTGGTATACTGTCTTCTTCAACGATCGAATCTAAAACTTCTCCCAGCAGATGGATTTTTGATAAATTATCCAAGCATCTATTGGCAGCTCCCTTGAATTTATAAGACTGCCAATAAAAAAAATGTAAATTTTAAAAATGGAGAAAACTGAAATTAGGTTTATGTAAGCTAATAAAATGCTAAATGATAGAGATGAATTATATTGATACCATTCTACACACCTAAAATCATCCGTGAGAGTAAGATCGGGATTATATCACCACCACCATCATCTAGAAACTTGAAGCCACAACAAAGATCTGAGATGAGAAAATTATTGCTAAATAATAGTGTATGTTCTGGATGGAATGATGCGCTAAATAGCTAATACTAACTGCATATACCTCCTGATTTAGTTTCTAATCTCAGCTAATTTATTTATTTAGCGGATTTTTATACCTAAAATTTATGACTTAATTTTTTTACCTCACCATTCGATATAAGTTTATAAACGGTGAAGATCAACATAAAATTTTAGAAAATAAAAAAGTTTTTATTAACCATCTATCCATTTATATTTAATGGTGGAAAAATTAAATATGAGACTTTAAGTCTGTTAGACAAAATCAGTTAGCACACATGTGAGGAGCTGTTAGTATGTGTGGTTAGTATGTGCAAATATTGAGTATAGGATATCACTCTAGTGTATGTTAGCTTAGGAAGTTCTGGTGTACTAGCCTTTGCTTTATAAGCTTTGTTCTACATCTGTAAGTAAATCAATCAAGAACATTTCTCAATAACAACATTTTCTTCTAATATTTTCTTGAAATCTTTCATGGTATCAGAGTCACAATCTCTAACGAGTTGAATCTGATTTTTTTTTTTTAAACCATCAACCAAATAATCAACAATGGAGAACAATGTATCTACAACATCAGACAACACACATCAACAACAAATTCTTATCAACAACATCAAATCCAGTTACCATTTCAAAATATTTGTAACTTTGTATCTTTAAAACTAAATTCAAACAATTATCTTCTCTGGAAACATCAATTTGAATCCATTCTAATGAGCACCAACTTACTAAGATTTGTAGATGGATCTTATTCTTGTCCATCTCAAATGATTACTGTGAATGAAATCTTGACAACAAATCCTGAGTATGAGTTCTGGACAGCCATGGATAGATTTGTAATGTCATGTTTTAATGCTACATTCGCTCAGTCTATCTCTGCATAAGTTCTTGGATTATCTACCTCAAGGGAGTATTGGGATTATCTCAAAACAGAATTTAATCTATAATTTTTTGCAAGAAAGTCCATGCTTAGAGGTCAAATTCAATCCATTAAACAAGGTAATTCTTCGATTCTTGAATACTTATCTCAAATCAAAGCAATTTCTGATAATCTTGCAGCAATAAATGAGAAAATGTCAGATGAAGATATTGTGATATATATTATGAATGGTTTGAGCAGAAGTTTTAATCAGTTTGTAGTTTCTTCTCATAATAGAGAAAAACAGTACAATTTTGCTGAATTAAGGTCTAGATTAATTCACCATGAACAGTGGCTAAAAGAACAAGAGCAAGAATCAGAAGTAGTTCAAGATTTCACTAATATTATTTTTTATTCAAAGAGACATACAAATCCTAACAGATTTGCACAACATTCATTTAAAAACTTTGAAGCAAGACCATCTAACTTTGCAAATAGATCATCTACAAATATGGCAGATAATGAGTGCCAAATATGTAGAAAATTTGGTCACTATGCAAGTAGATGCACTTGGAGATACTGATGCAGCGGATAATAAAGAAAGAAAGAAAAAGGAGAAAAGAGAGGTTTTGTTCATACTTCAAATATTCCTAGGAATATCGACTATGAACACCGATAATTATTAAGACTTCGGTTTCCCGACTATATAAACAATGATCGATTAAACTTGAACAAGTTTAAGAAAATAATTCTTATTAATCAAATTCAACTGTATAAAATAATACATGGAGGACTCTTTTATAGACTTGGGGAAAAAACCCTAACTTGCTAGTCAAGAAAGGATGAAAAAACCCATAAACCGACTTAAACCCTAATTTGCTATTTTTGACAAATTTTGGTCGACCTAAAATAATGAAAGTACTCATAAAATAAAACTATTTGCCGCAAACGGCGACCCAAACGATTCCTAACGAAGTAGTTATTAAGAAAACAAAAACTTTCCTAAAATAGCAAAAACGCCTGTTTGAAGCCCTAAACGATGGAATTTGGCTAAAATCTGAAGACCATGAGAGGATTTTTTCCTCTCATGTCACGATCGTTGGCCCGTTTCCAATCAAATTGGACCCTTCTTGAGCTGAATTACGACACTCGGGTCTTTAGCCTCCATATAGGCTAAAGCCTGCTCATCTGCATCATTCTCCCGGGGTTGAGAGAAATTCGCCCTCGAATTTTCTTGGTCATCATCAAAATTATCACCATTAAACGGCACCAAGTGTTTGACATTAAAAACATCAGAAGTCCGGATGTGACTTGGAAGCTTTAACTTGTAGGCATTAGGATTAATCTTCGCGACAATTTCGAAGGGACCAATCTTGCGCGCCTTCAGTTTGTTATACTCGCCAACTGGAAAACGATCCTTTGTCAATATTGCCCATACAAAATCTCCTACTGCAAAATCCACAACTCTGCGTTTCTTATCTGCCGCCTCCTTATACCTCTCATTAGCTCGAAACAACTGTTCTTCAGCCAACTTGTGAACCTGTTGCAACTGTTGGATACGTTCTTCGGCACGAACTTCAATTCTCTTCAGATCAGGAACAGGTGCTAAATCTAATGGTGCTCGTGGATTGTAGGCATAAACAATCATGTTCGCAAGCGATCGATATTGTGAAGATCAAATAAAATTAAGGGCTTAGAGTTCTTTTAGCAGTAACAAGTCACTCTTCGGCTTAATTGGTGTCTGGTGGTGGCGAGAGGCAAGCTTACCATAATTCATACCTAATACTCTCAGATCAAGCATTATATTAAGGCTTTTTTTTAACTATAACTTAAATATAGCTAAGCAAAAGAGGACTCCAAAAGCAACCATTATGAGTCTCGTATTTTTTTAGTTTATATTGACGGATAAGTATCCGTCATCCATTTTTTAGCTATAGTTGAGATCAAATATGTATGGTTTGCTAGCTGAATTAAAACTTTAAGCCACATTATAGCTAAGAAATAAATTATAGTGGTTGACTTTAGTTATAATATGGCTAAAGCTAAAGCACCATCATAGTGCTAGGCCTCAGTTCCTACTTGCTAGTGGGCTTGGTCACTTTTAAGAACAACACAATTTTTATACGGGCTGAATCTAGTAAGAACTATTATCCATTTACCTACTGGTGTAACTCCAAAATCAAGCAAATGTCTGTCTAACTCTTAAATTACCATGTGATATAATGTCGATTTTTTATTTTTGAAGCAATCGAGTGCCGTGAACTAGTACACTACACAGTGAGATACAACCAAAATCTCCTACTTGCTAGTGGGCTTAGCTTGTTTCTTGATGATTTATCTTGGATTGATGAATCTGGGATGGAAATTATGGATAATTTTTTTTTCCAATTTGGGATGGAAATCAAGGATAATATTTTTTTATCTTGGATTGCTTTTAGAATTCCAATTTGTATAGCTGGGATGGAAAAAAAATATTATCCTTGGTTATAGAGTTCCAATTTGAGATACAGGACTCGACTTACAACTTTGTATAAAGCTAAAAGTAAATAATAGAAGATCTACCGGATTTTGGCATGATAGATGGTTAATGATCAAGCTCCGAAGGTGAAATATCCTAGATTCTATCTTATACAAGTCTGCTTCTATAAGTGAACTTTGCTCGAATTCCTCATGGATATTGACATTCAGACGACCACAATTGATCCTGTAGAAAGCATAGATTTACTAGAAATAAAGCACGACATCAGGAACTTAATATTATCATTCAATGATGATGTCTTGGATGGTGAGTTCACTACTGGAAATCTTTATAACATGTTAATTGAGGAAGAGTCTGATTTTAACTTCATTGACAAGCTTCTTCTGCCTACTCTTCCACCTAAAGTATTGTTCTTTTCTTGGGATACCCTTCATGATTTCATTCCTACCATAGAGATGTTATAACACTGGGGAGTCTCAATCCCTTCCACTGTGTGTATTCTCTGCAATAGAGAGCCAGAAACTATTTATCATTTATTGTTGCACTGTGACTACATCTAAGCTTTATGGAACTATTTTACAAATGCTTGTGGTGTATCTTGGGCGATGAACGACACTATCAGACAACAACTAAACTTGGAAGCTTAATGGGTTTAGTGGACGTTGCAAAACTATTTTGCCTCTTATCCCATCCGCCATCATATAGGATACTTGGAAGGAAAGGAATAGACATATGCACGACACAAGGCAAATGGATATGGATGAGCTGAAGACTTTGATCAAACAGACAATCATCCTTTGGTCTACTGTTGAAAATACTTTTAAAGGTTTGTCAATTACTTATACTTAGCTTCATTAGGAAATAACTCTTATATTGTAAGCTGATTTTTCATCTTGTATTTCGGCTACAACAGCACTGCTGAGGAAAACTGAAACAAGGATACAAATACTATGACCAACGTAATTCCATTACAGATGGAAAAATATTTTTATCCACCGATCTATTCAATGCCGGAATCCGATCTGCTATAAATGTGGGGATTTCTGTTTCCAGAATAAGAGCAATATTTTATCTATTCAATAAAGTATTTAGTTGAGACGAAACATATTTACAACACCCATCATATTATCACAACTCAAATAATTTTAAATTTATAGCTGGTTATTCAAACTCTTTTTTTAAATATATCATCTTTGTAACTGTTCTGATTTTAGATTGGTTCTCTATCAATATAATTAGAATTTGAAAAGAAATGATTATTTTTGAATCCAGCAACAACTCTCCAAGAGTATTAAATCTCTTACAAATTTATGACTTACATAAAGAATAAGTTCGAAATTTTTTTGATTCGTGGTTAGATTTTGGGTCACCAAGCTTATTTCGAGTGAGATTATGTCATAGCGACTAATTTTGGGATTAGTGCATATATTGAATCGCCGGAAAAAAATTTGTAAGTAAAAAGTAGCTTTAGGATTACATTGTATATTTTGAGATATAAAGAAAATTTCAATCTACGAGATAAATTTTGAGTCAGGAGTCATTATAGATTTAGGAGTCGCATAGTAAATTTTATAGAAGGCTGATATAGGGGCTCCAAATTTGATTGAGGGGCTCCTCTAATAAGACGAAATAGGGATATTATGAAGTAAAACTCAAAAAAAACCCTTATCCATAATATTTTTACAATACCCAAACCACCCCTGATTAGTAATCTTAATTACATTGATTAGTTAAGATTAATTTAAGCTAATCATGATTAATTAAACATAATCTTTTACTTAATCAAATGATTTGAATTTTTTTTTTTTTTGAATTTGTGTTTGGTGGGAAGAAAAACTAGATGAAATTTAAGAAAATTTTGTTTCGTTTTTTTTCAACCCTAGATTTTGATTCAATAAACCATAGTAGCATTGAGGATACCTCTAACTTATACTCTTGATCTCTTTATGGCTCAAATTTGATGAAATCACGATTTGAAAGATTCAAATTTTGTTGTTCAGAGAAATTTACGGTTGGGTTTCATGTCGAACCCAACCGTAACCATAAGAACACCGAAGAACACCATTTTTGCCCAGATTTATGGTTGGGTTTTCAAAAAAACCCAACCGTAAATAAAAGAACAATGATGAACACCATCTTTTTCCCACAATTACGGTTGGGTTTTAAACCAGACCCAACCGTAAGTAGAAGAAAAATAATGAACACCATTTTTTCCCATATTTACGGTTGGGTTTTCAACCAGACCCAACCGTAAGTAGAACAAAATGATGAACACCATTTTTCCCATAGTTACGGTTGGGTTTTAAAGGAAAAACCAACCGTAACTCATCCTTTTGAGAATTGATTTTTTTGGTTAAATTTGAGTTTTAAAAATCAAAATTTTGAAATAATTCAATCATTTTTAATAGATTGAAGGTAAATTGGGTGTTTGAAACAAAGAAAAAACGAAAAACAAACAAATTAGAGAATCAAATTTAAAGTTATCCAGTAGAATTTACGGTTGGGTTTTGGCTTATAACCCAACCGTAACATATTCTGTTAATTTTTGTTGCAATTTCAACACAGAATTACGGTTGGGTTTTGCTTTAAAACCCAACCGTAGCCAGTAGAAGTTACGGTTGGGTTTTGGCTTATAACCCAACCGTAACATATTATGTTAATTTTTGTTGCAATTTCAACACAGAATTACGGTTGGGTTTGTCTTAAAACCCAACCGTAAAAAAGTTGTAGAGTTTGTACAAATTATATTACTGTTGGGTTTAGTTATCGGACCCAACCGTAAATGATCCTGTTAACTTTTTTTTGATTTTCAATATACTCCAAATTGGGTTTAAAACACACCTTTTTAACTTATTCATTCTATTGTAATAGACTTAAAGTAGTACATTAAAGGAAAAAACAAAGGAAACGAAATACAATAGACCATTGGATGATTACACTTAAACACTTAAAGATAATGGCGATAATCAAACACCCGACTTGTTTCCATAATACGATAGCAATCTGTATGCTTGAACTCCTCCTCATATTTGATTCTATATTGCTCCATAGCCAACACATGCTGAAAAAAACAAATCAATTATAAGTTTGAATTTTAGAAATCTCTTTTTAATTAACGATTTATTAATCGACAAACTTACTCTTTCCACACCGTTCTCGTAGGAATTTGCTTCGAATCTCATTTGCATTTCCAGTTTTAAGTTGTTCATTTGTCGATACAACGTCTCAAACCGTCTCTTGATGGCTCTCCACGTCCTATGATTTACATTCCCCTCTAATGCCGCAAACATTCGAAATACACGCTTCCACAATTCTTCGATATCTTGACCCTCATGCCAATCTTCTTGTGAAACAACGTTGTTATTGTTGTTATAGAAGGCTCTATCGTAAGCATGCTCTACCATCGTATGCCACGCTCGAACAATTGCAACATCTTCATCATTCGTGTATGTATTTACCATTTTTAGTGGTTGAAAGGGTATGGTGAGAATAATGAGAAAGTGTAGAATTATAATGAGAATGAAAGGGATAGAGAATAATGAGAAAGTGACAAGGAAAGGTTTCCTTTTATAGTGAAAAAGGAACCAAAGGCTAGATTTTTGAAACAAAAAATCCGTTGGAATTGTGTACTTTAATGAGACGGAAATTCAGACATTTTGAGAATCCCGTAGAATTTACGGTTGAGTTTTGAGGTGAAACCCAACCGTAATCTAGTTGTGGTGTTTCTACAATTTATTTACGGTTGGGTTTAGTAATCTAACCCAACCGTAAAATGATTTTTAGATTGAAATG
Organism: Papaver californicum; assembly: GCA_023531435.1. Classification (NCBI taxonomy): domain Eukaryota; kingdom Viridiplantae; phylum Streptophyta; class Magnoliopsida; order Ranunculales; family Papaveraceae; genus Papaver; species Papaver californicum. The sequence goes on from JAJJMC010001317.1 coordinate 1,765,921, forward strand.
TAGTTACGGTTGGGTTGAGTCACCGAACCCAACCGTAACTTCTAGTGTCAGTATTAATGTATATTTTACCATATTGTTACGGTTGGGTTTTGCCTTGAAACCCAACCGTAAGCTAGTTGTGGTGTTTGTACAATTTTTTTTACGGTTGGGTTTAGTAATCGAACCCAACCGTAAATATGAATTTTTTAGTATGGATTGTAGTTACGGTTGGGTTGAGTCATGGAAGCCAAACGTAAAAGCAGTTTTTAAGACAAAATTAGTTATGCTTGGGTTTAGTTCATTTTCTTATCAAATACCAGAGTTGTTAAAAACCTTATTTTTAACATTAAAGGAAGAACTAAAGGAAACGAAATACAGTAGATCATTAGATGATTACACTTAAACACTTAAACACTTAATCATAATGGAGAAACTCAAGATAGAAACTTTGTTCCAAGATACGATAGCAATCTGTATGCTTGAACTCCTTCCCATATTTGATTTTATACTGCGCCCTAGCCATGACATGCTGAAAAAAATAAATCAATTATAAGTTTCATTATTTTAAATATTTTTTTAAAGAACCATTTATTAATTGACACACTTACTCTTTCCACATTGGTTTCGTCGGGAAATGCTTCAACTCTCATTTTCATTTCCAGTTTTAGGTTTTCCATTTCTTCATACAACGCCTCAAAGCGTCCCTTGATGGTACTGCACGTCCTCCGATATCTATTCCCGTGTAATGCCACAAACATTTCAAACACACGCTCCCACCAAGAATCGTCCTCCTGACAGTCCATCCAATTTTCAGCTATAACAACGTTTCTATTGTTGTTATAGAAGGCTCTCTCATAAGCGTGGTCGATCATCGTAACCCACCCTCGAACAATTGTAACATCTTCATCATTCGTGTATCGAACCATTTTTAATGGTTGAAAGGGTATGGTTAGAATGAGTTGGAAAGTCTAGAATTATAATAAGAATGAAAGGGATAGAGAATAATGAGAAAGTGAAAAGGAAAGGTTTCCTTTTATAGGGAAAAAATTCCCAACGGCTAGATTTTCAAATAAAAAAACCGTTGGAATTGTATATTTTTGTCACTATTCAGGGATAAATTACGGTTGGGTTTTGTAATGAAACCCAACCGTAACAAAATATTTGGTTTTTGTAAAGTTATATTACGGTTGGGTTTTGGCATACAACCCAACCGTAATTTTTAATGTTAGTTTAAGTGCGATGATCATTTACGGTTGGGTTTTGTAATGAAACCTAACCGTAACAAATATGTTATTTTCTTGCAAATTATATTACGGTTGGGTTTAATAATCGGACCCAACCGTAAACATAAGTTTTTTAGTGGAAATGTAGTTACGGTTAGGTTGTGTCATCGGACCCAACCGTAAATGATCATCTTCATTTCCTATATTCTTCATTTTTTATGCTTAAATCAGTCTTGTATTTGTTTTATGTTCGTGGGAAAAGTGGAAGAGAGATAAGAGAGTTTTAGCCCAAAATTTTGAAAAACCCAAAATGAGTGATTCTAGTGGAAAATTTGTGGAGGGTGAATCCTTGTATGATTTCCAAACTAAATTCTACATACCCATTGAGGGAGACCCAACTATGTATGATTATTTGGATGGTAGAGAGGTTTTAAGTGTAAGTTGTGATGCTGAAACAAAACCAAATGGAGAAAGTAGTCGTCAAAGTGAAGATTCAACTGCTGAGAAATAGTCATGTATCATTCTAACTTAAACTCTTTTTCATTTGTTGCTGATATTTAAGGAAATAAGGTACATAATATGGTTTTTTTTTGTTACACCATCATGTTTACGGTTGGGTTTTCTTGAGAAACCCAACCGTAACTATACATCTGTGTTTCTGAAAAGTAGAGTTTCACAGTTTTACGGTTGGGTGTTTACCACAAACCCAACCGTAACTTATAACGTGCATGGGTATTTACTGCACTTGTTACGGTTGGGTTTTACTCTTTAACCCAACCGTAAAATTGGTTTGCCCTTTTTTTTGTTGTATTACGGTTGGGTCCGTCGATTCTACGGTTGGGTCTGTGGCTGAAAACCCAACCGTAAACTTATTGGTTTTAGTGTTTTGTTGCGTAATGCCTTGATCTTTTTTGTTCAGCTCGCGGTTGTACCTCAACCAATGTATGATCAGCCTCCTCCAAATGATATTGAAACTATAGATACTACGGATCACTATTTGAACGACCTGGTAGGTTATAGATAAGTTGTTAATCCCTTTTGACAATTGTCATAATGCCATTTTTTTCTCCTAACTTTCTGTTCTTGGACCATGTAGACATGGGATAAAAAAGATGATGCAAAGAAGTGGACTACATAACATGGGAAACTCATCATGTGTGTGATTGTTTGTAACAACCAACAAAAACACAACCGCTTTCAAATGGTTTGTGAGTGTAGTGGACAATACACAAGACATGCAAAGAAGGGTACTGAGTATGTACTAAAGACGAAGATCAAGCGAAAAACTTACACTAAGAAGACGGGATGTCCTTTCAAGCTTCAATTTCGTAAGAACAATGAGAATAAGTGGTTCTTGTCTACAGTTGTATGCGATCGTCACAACCACCTACCACCAGAGACTTTGTTAACGCATCCTTCTATGGCCCAGCTTACCAAGGAAGAAAAGCTCATCGTAGACGATATGACGGATAAGCGTTTGAAACCCAGTGATATACTCGGGCACTTGAAGAAAATAAACTCAAATAATGTGTCTACGTTGGAGACAATCTACAACGCCAAAGCCAAGTTGAAGCGTGAGAAATGGGAAGAAAGGGACCCGATCCAACAACTTTTGTACTTGGGGGAGACGAAAAAATACACCATGTTTCACGAAGAAGATGAGAATAAAGAAATTAAGCATATTATATTGGCTCATCCCGAGTTTATAAAGTTAGCACGGTGCTCCCATCAAGTGCTTATGATGGATTGCACGTACAAAACTAACAAGTATGAGCTCCCGGTTTTGAATGTTGTAGGGAAAACTTCTACCAAGTCCCCGTTTAGTGTTGCCTTTTGCTTCTTGAGAAACGAGCTCGAAGAAAGCTATGTGTGGGCATTGGAACAAATTAAATTATTCTACGTTGAAGGATATACCCCTAAGGTAATTATCACTGACAAAGAACAAGGCTTGATGAATGCCATTGCAAGGGTATTCCCAGATCTCATCATCTTCTTTGCACGTTCCACTTGTGGAACAATATTCAAACCAAGTGCAAAACGATTATTTGCCCAACAAAGAAAAGCGAGATGGAGAGAATTAAAAAATTATCGGTTTCAGAACAAGAAACGGCCAAAGAAAAATTCGAGGAGGACGACAAGTTGGCGGAACTAAAATGGGCTAGTTTCCAAACTGAATGGGACGCTATGACATGGTCTATCACCAAGGAAGATTATGAAGAAAATGTTCGTATGTTATGCTTGCATTGGAGTAATTGTCCAAAAGTTGTGAACTATTTGATGGACCATTGGTTGAATCCCCACAAAGAGAAGTTTGTAGCGGCGTTCACAAACCAATATAGGCACTTTGACAACCAAGCTACAAGTACCGTGGAGTCATCTCACAACAGAATGAAGAAGAAGCTTCATAATTCTGATGGTGGGTTTGTTGCGTTCTTCGAAGCGATGCACGATTATTTTCTCCGTGACCTTGACAGAGTTAAGGAATCTTTTGAAAAAAGCCTTTCTAGAAAAAACACGTCAGCTATAAAGACGAACCATTGCTCCAAAGTATTTTTTATAAAGTGTCGCATTGTGCTATTGAGAAGATAATGTACGAAGTAAAGCACTATAGATTGGGCAACTTACACGGAGAAGAAGAGTGTGTTTGTCCTAACATGTCAAGTTTGGGACTTCCCTGCCGGCATATGATGCCCAAGTACGAAGAAGACGGTGTGATCCCAATTCAAGATATTGATCCGTTTTGGCAACAATTGTCTTTCGATGAACCCATCGTCGAGCAAGATTTTGGTGCATCGTTTGCCGACACCCACGTTGGAAAGGCTTTAGACAAGAAATACGATACATTAAATAAGGCGCAAAGGCAAATTTGGTTGACGAAGTTGAGTTACTTCGTGTTTCCGCACACAAGGTACGCTGTCAAGGAACCAATTAGAGGGAAGAGAAAAGGTAGGCCTTCTACCAAAGAATCGAGGGCCGTGGGACGCAAAAAAGCCAGGGAATTGCATGAAGAATCAAAGAAAAGAAACCCTTCTGCATTTGAGCATTTGCAAAAGGAATATGAAGCAGAGGATGAGAAGGAGGATGATGCTCAACGAAAAATATGTCAAACGGAACAAGGGGGACCAAGTATAGTAGATATTAAAGGAAAAGGTCTCGCGGTTCCCACTCAAGAAAGTTCAACAATTGTACTTGGTGCCAAGGGGAAAGTTCCTCCACACCCAAAATCAAGAAGAGTAAGTATGAAGGAATTAGCAAGAAGAAAAAAAAGAGTTAGTATGAAAGAATTAGCAAGAAGAAAAGAAAAACTTAAAGGCAATACATTAGTGGTTGAAGAGCCATATATGATCCAGATTGCAAGAGGATTGATGCAATTTCCATCTAACTTTTCAAGAATTGAGAATGGCAAAATCGTCCGAACGGAGCACATTATTTATGAAAATTATATGTCATCGTTTCCGGCTTTTTTTCGTCCATACATAAAGGCCACCGACGATGTTGCCGGTGATGGTAATTGTGGATACCATGTATTCATCAAACAAGGTTGACCATTTAGCGGAGCAGCAGGGTTGGGTATGGACGAAGTAACTTATGTAAGGCATAAGTCAGCGGTTGAACTACGCTCTTACCCGGATTTACACAATCCAATGATGTTTGCATATAGAGATGAAAAGTCGTTGTTAAACGAGGAGTTCATCGCTCTCGAAAGGCGTTTAATAGGCAACAAGAATTGCACTAGCGAGTATTGGATGAGCATGCCAATATGTGGGAAAATCCTCGCCAACGCTTTCAATTGCGTCATACATTATATCTCAAATGGATATTGTTTTACATTTTCGCGAACAGGATCAACATTTGTCGAACAATTGGCTAATAGAAGATGTGTGATTGGGCTGGTCCAGAACTGCCATTATGTCGGTCTCAAGTTGAAAGAAGGAAGTCCATTACCCCCTTTACAGGATGGATACGATGGTGATATCGTCAAGTTTTGGTGTCACCGGTTCAAGCAAAATTTCAAACTCTGGAAGGCATTAAAACCCTCCCCGACCTTTTAATTCATATCATTTGTTTCTGACTCGGAGTCGGAATGATAATATAGTAAACCTGGAAGGCACTTAATATTGGTAGTAACAATATCATATGTATGTTGGAGGAATCATAATATGAATATAGTTTTTTGTAAATGAAATTTTTTTGAATATCACATGTGTCACTACAAAATTCTGGAAGATTTACGGTTGGGTTTCCATTGAAAACCCAACCGTAAACCAGTCACTTAACAATTATGATAATTTTACGGTTGGGTTTTGAGTGCAAACACAACCGTAAACCTTCCAGGGTTTTTTCCTCAGTTTTACGGTTGGGTTATGAGTCCAAACCCAACCGTAAACCTGGGTGAATTTTAATCTGGAAGGTTTACGGTTGGGTTTGCACTCAAAACTCAACTGTAAATATTTTTGTTAACCTTTTTTTGGAATTTCAATTCACTCAAAATTGAGTTCAAAAAACAAAATTTATGTAAACATCAAATTTTTGACCACATTACAACCTATGAAATCATTAAAGTAACCTGGGATACAATTGAAATTACCACTAACAACCCCAAATGGCATTACAAAAGAACTAATAATTAGGTTTGCGAGTGAGTAAAAAGTCCTTTAGGATGTCATAATGAGGTAGGTATAAAAAGGGCCATATTTTCCATCTCCTCCATTCCTCAAGAGATCTCTGTAACACCTCATCTTCGGTTTCACCCCTAAGTCGTAGTTGACCAATAATACAAACTAATGCCATAAATTCTTCTACGTATCGGTGTATAGTGTTATATCGACAAATCAACTTGACGTGATCACGGTTATAAGGGTTGCCGGTTTCAGAACAAAAGTTTTCATGGATTGTTTGCCAATAACTCGGACTCGTTATACCACTTTGCCTTCTTTCTTCTCCTCTTTTTGGAAAACATAATACATAGTTGCGGCAAATACATAAATCTTCATCCAAAGAAAAATCTGGATTTTTAATCCCAGGTTGACCCATATTCCACTATGTTAGAGTACTAGTTTTGTTGGAGATGATTGTTGTAACATAAAGGTTTAATTTTTTTAAAAAATGGATGGGTTGGATATGTACTCAACTATTTCACTTATAAACCAGAAGTGTAACGGCTATATTTTGAAAAATGGGTCGTACAAGGTTTGAACGGCTCTATTTGAAACCCAAAAAAAAATAAAAAATGACCCAAAACTTTCCTCAAATGGAATTTACGGTTGGGTTTTGGCTGAAAACCCAACCGTAACCATCCTTTGTACCTTGGAGTTTTAAGGTCAAATTTTGGTTTCAAAATCAAAAAATTGAACTTATTCAATCATTTTAACTATATTTAAGGTAAATTGGGTCATTCAAACAAAGAAAAAACGAAAAACACACAAATTAGAGAACCAAATTTAAGGTTATCCAGTAGAATTTACGGTTGGGTTTTGGCTGAAAACCCAACCGTAATATCCTTGGGAATTTGATGTGTTGAGGTCATTTATTTACGGTTGGGTTTTCAGCCAAAACCCAACCGTAAACCATCCTTTGTACCTTGGAGTTTTAAGGTCAAATTTTGGTTTCAAAATCAAAAATTTGAACTTATTCAATCATTTTAACTATATTTAAGGTAAATTGGGTCATTCAAACAAACAAAAAACGAAAAACACACAAATTAGAGAATCAAATTTAAAGTTATCCAGTAGAATTTACGGTTGGGTTTTGGCTGACAACCCAACCGTAATATTATTCTTTTAGATTTACAGTTGGGTTTTGGATGAAAACCCAACCGTAAAACTGTAGTAAACCCAACCGTAAACCTGTCACATTTTTCATTTTGTCAGTTTTACGGTTGGGTTTTGCCTGGAAACCCAACCGTAACACTAATGTGTCTAGGTATTTTTACCGGGATTTCCCAATGCATGGTTTCCAACTTCAAATAACTGGAAAATAAATTTTAAGTTTAATTTTTATAATTCACGTGCAAGTTAAATTCAAACTTCAAATCCAACTTCACATTAAAGGTACAAGTAATTCACCCACACAAAAGAAAACCATAGACATAGAGTTAGGGAGAAGGAGGAGGGGTAGGTCGATGACTTTGACGAGCTCTTTTTTTGCTCATAACATTACGATGAGCAGCACCGCCACGAGTACGAGCTCCAGCACGACCGCCTCGAGTACGAGCACCACGTTGCGCATCCTCGGCTTCATCATGTGTCTCTTCATCCGATGCTTGGGGCTCTCTTCTAGTAGTACTCGCATCTGTAGTCGCGCCTCTTGTACCGGGTCTACTCTTTTTTAAAGTCCGATGCACATCCTCAACTTCATGATGAAGCTCCCTAATCAAAGCTTGGAGTTGGTCAGGCGTCCTCACATCAATTGTGCTTAGGCATGGATTAATAGAGTCCGCCAATGCAACGACTTTCTTTTTCTATTCACATATGAAAATAAAAGTAGGATGAGTGTTTAGTAATAAATCTTAAAAACATTAATAACAAAAATAATGTACGTACCAAATTGAAATATGCCTTCTTCCAGAAACCATCTTCTGTGTTGATTGCCAGAGTCTCAGGATCATTGTTGATGATAGTTGGATGACCAAAATGGCGATACCAATCCAAGTAATCTTCTGCAGCCTCTTTTGTGCCCGGAGAGGTAGTTAACTCATTCCTTTGGACTTGGTATTTCGGATCATTGCGGTTATTCCAAACCGCGACCGAAGGCGTTGGCTCATAGTTTAGCACGATGTTTGGCCCTTCGATCATCGACCCATTCACACACAATTTAAAAATTTCACCGTTGTTTGGACGTATCCATATTGGCGGAGAGTTCGGCGAGGGTTGGACATCACGTACCCAAACGGATGGTACAAAGGGCCGTTGTAGCCTGCCACGTCCGACAATACACGTAAATCCTCAACATGTCCATCACCCTCTATGCTAATCTTCACATAAGGATCGAAAATAACATCTTCAACCGTGAAAGCATCAATTTCTGTTCTCATCTTTGCTATGAGCACTTCTTTATATTTTGCCTGGGTCCCGGTGAAGACGAATTTCTTTCCCGTAGGTCCAGTAACATCAACGCTCGTTTGAGGAGCCAGTCTGGGAAAGTGATCATATACCCATGCCTATAAAGATAATAAATATTAATATAAGAAAATGAGAAAAAAAAATTAAAGTTAAACATTGAAATTCAAACAATAAATTACCTGAAGCAGACCGTATTACCAGCAATCTCAGTTCCCCTAACCCTCGAAGCTTTTCGAAGGTTAGCAAGTAGGTAGGCCAGGGTGGCAGTTCCCCACGAGTACTGACGGGTCATCCCGAGATCACCCTGAAACCATTGTAGATACTGTACGTTGACCCGGTTGCCCGAGTTGTCAGCAAAGAAGATGGTGCCGAGCATATATAGCAGATAAGCTCTGGCTGTCCGAATAACTCTGGTGTCATCTATGACGACCCCAGCCATTTCCAACTTTGCGGTCCCTCCAAACTTCTCCCTTAGTGACCGCAACAATATTTTCTTGCTCATAGCTTGACCTTTCTTCGTTGGCATCCCCGGTTTATCTCCACTGACCAATTTAAACTCAGATTCAGCTTCGATCTTCTCCCATCCAAGTGTATCTTTGACAAGTGCATAAATATCACTCCATGGCATGTTATTGTCAAAACCCTCAAACACTGATTTACATTCCACCTCCAGCCCAAGAATTGATTGGACATCATCCGGCGTTATAGTCATCTCGCCGAATGGGAGATGAAACGTATCGGTTTCAGGCCAATAACGTTCCCTGAAGGCTGAGCATACGACACTGTCATACTCCCACATCGAATTGGTAATTCCGGGAGCTAACCCGGTACCATTTACGAGAATTTGTACGGCCGTACATTCATCAGTTAAGGGCCAATGTTGAGCCCTTTGACGAACCAATTTCTTGATCGCCTGTGTATGATCCTACAAAGAATAAAAACAAATTTGTTTTACTTACAAAAGTTAACAAACAAAAATTTATTATTATAAGAGAAACGATTAGAATAATACCTTGGTCGCAGCAACTTTGGCAGCCCATGAATGCGGATAACCAAATAATATTACAGATTTGTCTGGGGCCTCACCCCATAGTCCTCCATTCCTCCTCTTAGGCCACAGTTGAGGTTCGGCCTTTTCTTTCGGAATTTCTTTGGCAACCCTTTTCTTTGCCTTTTCTTTTCGAATTTCTTTACCTTTGCCTTGAGGGACATGTTGTTCTCTGTCCCGCTCTTCTTCTTCGTGTTGTTGCTCTTGTGGTGGTTCTCTAATTACAAGAGAACCTCTAGGTGTTGGTAGATCACCCAAGCCTTGGAACACATTATATTCCTCTTCTGCAATTTGAGGAACACTACCAGCACCTACCTCAAAAGAGGGATTATGGGTCTTACTCACGCCTCTCTTCTGAACCCCTAAATGCTTTCCGTGGCGAGGGGTTGGAGTGTGAGAAATTGGTGTTAAATTGTTACCCCTCTTATTCTTCCTACAACACACAAGCAATACAAGTTAGATAATTTCCAAGCAATTGAACTTCAACTAAAAAAAATTCACTACACAGGATTATTTACGGTTGGGTTTTTTTCAAAAGGCAACCGTAAATTTTGTCCCATATTTTACGGTTAGGTTTTAACACAAACCCAACAGTAACTCACATGTAGATGATGTGCACATCATTTTTACGGTTGGGTTTTTATTAAAACCCAACCGTAATAAAAAACAAAAAATTTAATGTGCGCTTTTGTTACGGTTGGGTTTATCTCAAAAGCTAACCGTAAACTTTTAGTACAAAATGTTGTCCATATGTTACAGTTAGGTTTTAACAAAAAACTCAACCGTAATTAACACGTAGCCTGATGTGCACATTATTTTTACGGTTGGGTTTTTCTTAAAACCCAACCGTAATAATCTAACCAAATTTTTATGGACGCTATTGTTACGGTTGGGTTTTTTTGTTAAAACCCAACTGTAAGTTGTTTTTAAAAAATGGCGCAAATTATTTACGGTTGGGTAATCTTTTAAAACCCGACCGTAATATCCTGAACTATTCATCTTCTTCACTTAGATTTACGGTTCGGTATTGAAAATAACCCAACCGTAATACTCAAGAACATGAAATATTACGGTTGGGTTTTGACACGGACCCAACCGTAATATCAACTGTGTCCAACATTTTTTTCCCAAAAACACAATCAAACATGCGAATAAATCAATTACAAGTTCTAAGAATACATGTGTTTTCTACAATACCTTAGATACACCATTGTTGGACTTTTCGGTGCTTGATTTTGATTTTCACTATCGATTTCTTGTTGAATCTCTTGATTAGGTTGAAAGGAGCAGGGTTGATTGCCATCACTACTACCTTTAACACCTTTAATATGCTTCTTCATCTCGAATTGTTGAGTTTAATCGACGATGAATTTTGCGAATCGGCGATGAATTGAGAGCGATTACGGTTGGGTTTTGAGAGGTTTTCTTTAGTTTAGTTTTTAAAAGTTATGAATAATGTTAAAAGAGTTTAAGTTTTAATTGGTATAAGGGTAAAATCGACATTTAATAAAACCCCCTAGGACATCCCTTATCGTAAAATTAGGTCACCTCGACTCAACTCGGAGCCCCTCAATTGACTTTGGAGCCCCTATATCAGGCTTCATTTTATATCACAGCCACATTTTGATTCGTATAGTATATCACCGCAGCATATTTTAGATTATACGCCAAATTTGGGGTCATGCTATAGAGTTTGACTTTGATGGGACATTAAATTGTCTATGCTAACTTTTCTTTTTAGAGTTCATACTATAGACAATGTGAGTTAACGCTATTTTTAAGTAATCTCATATAGGGGCTCCCAATTTGTAAAGGGACTCTACATATAATAGAGATATTTAAAGTAAAATTTAAAAATCCCTTATTTATAATATTTTCATAATGGCTAAACTACCCTTGATTAAATAGTATTAGTCAAATTAATTAGTTAATAGATTAAACTAATCATAATCAATCTTAAATAATTTTATACTTAATCAAATCAAATCAAAAAAATTTCTTTTTGGTTTGGTGGGAAGAAAAATTAGAAGAAATTTAAGATAATTTTTTAGGGTTTTTTTAAAAATCCTAGATTTTGATTCAATCAACCAGAGTAGTGAGGTGTACTTCTAACTTAAACTCTTGGTCTTTTAATGACTCAAATTTGATGAAATTACGTAATAAAAGTTGATTTTTTTTTATTTAGAGAATTTTACGGTTGGGTTTTCATGTCGAACCCAACCGTAAACACCATTTACGGTTGGGTGTTCTTCCCAACCCAACCGTAACCGCTAGTTCAAGGATGAACTACAAATTTGAACAGTTTTACGGTTGGTTTTCGCATCGGACCCAACTGTAAATAATCTAAAAAAATTATTATCTAGGATGATTTACGGTTGGGATTTGCCAATCAACCCAACCGTAAAAACCAATTTTAGTTTACAATTTCATCAAATATTTACGGTTGGGTTTAGGCTTCCCAACCTAACCGTAAAACATCTTTTGGACCATTGAGTTTAAGGTAAAATTGGGGTTTAAAAATTAAAAATTTTAACTTATTTAATCATTTTAACTAGATTGAAGGTAAATTGGGTCATTCAAACAAAGAAAAACCGAAAACAACACAAGTACTAGAATCCAATTTTGAATGATCCAGGAATATTTACGGTTGGGTTTTGGCTGAAAACCCAACCGTAAATAGCCGTTTTAGTTTTAGTGGATGATCATTAAAGGTTGACTTTTGTAATCGAACCCAACCGTAAATAGGAGTTTTAGTTTTAGTGCAAACACATTTACGGTTGGCTTTGTAATCGGACCCAACCGTAAATGATCATCTTCATCTCCTTTATCCCACATTTTACGTTGAAACTTGTTTAGTTACAGTTGGGTTTTCCAACCGTAAATAATCCTCAACAATAAATGTTAACTAACCAGAAGAATTTACGGTTGGGTTTTACAATCGAATCCAACCGTAAGTAATCCGCAACACAAAAAATTTGACATATACAAAATTATTTACGGTTGGAAATCAGAACTAAACCTAACTGTAACTTTCAAAAAAATTGTAAGTGCAAATTTTTTTACGGTTGGGTTTAAACTTTGATCTTCATCTCCTATCTCTAAATTTACGGTTGAGTTTGTTTAATAACCCAACCGTAAAACGAAGAACAAACCAGTTACGGTTGGGTTTTCCAATCGAACCCAACCGTAAATTTTTCTGTAATCCAAGTTCTTCATTAGTTTGTTTAGTTTTATCCGGATTGTCATCACTAGTACCTTCTACACTTTTAGTAGGATTCTTTATCACGAAATTTAGAGTTTAATCGATGACGAAATTTTGATTCGATGGAGAAATTCGGTTAAAATGGAGAAGGAGGAGATATGGAGGGAGAGGGAAAAGTTTTATTTTGTTTAGGTTTTAATTGATTGAAGGGCAAATTAGACTTTTTCATTAATAGAAGGGTAATATGGACATTTAATATAGCCCCTAAAATATCCCTTAACACATTTTTAAATCACCCTACTTTAATTGGAGCCCCTCTACAGATATGGGAGCCCCTGTATGAGGTTACATTTTTAAAGGATTCTTTCTTAGAAGTGCGGTCAGATTGCATTCTAGTTCATTTCGTTTTTCTTTGTTTTTTGTTTGGGATATTAGTTAAGACTTCTTAGTTAATCATGCACTTAAAAGAAAGGGACGGGTCTACGAAGGGGTTAAATCAGACTCTAGCCCGTCCTGATTTTGCCCAAGAAATTTTTAGGCATGTATAATTCATGTAAACTATATACTTAGCCCCCTCTTAATCATACTTACCCCATTAGTTTCCAGCCCATGTAATAGAAGAGATAAACTCTTATATAAAAAGTGAGATATCTCCCTGAACTAATCTAACTTTTACATACGAAAACCTTCCTTTTACAATGTTCCTACAGCAAACCTCTAAGAATGATATTGATTTGTTTTGCTTATGTTTATACAGACTAATAGCAAATGATTTTTCTTAATGGAAACTCTAAATGGTAAGAAGAATACAGAGTATATATACAAATTCTAAGATGTCGGAGGAAACTGAAATTACACTAGTGGAAATTGACGGCAAACACAAGGTAGTCGGCAGAAGTTTTTTTTATAGAGGATTGAAATTATTAACTATACATTCCTAACGGTCGGTGCGAACCACAATCCGTCAATAAAATGTTCATTTTACTGAATATAGTAAAGTTAATTTCTACTTACAGTTCTAGACAATGCTTTAAACAATAACTTCAAGAAACCCATGTTTTCTTTTTGTCTCTATTGATGATATCTCATACCTTATCTGTACATCAATTAAACCCTAAATTAAGTTTTATTTTTTCTAATCACTCAGATCTCAAACACCCATTTTTATTTTTGTAAATTAAGAATCAATGGAGGTTTCAGTTGGTAAAGATGAACAGCCAGTGGTTCTAATAACTGGATGCAGTGAAGGTGGTATTGGAAATTGTTTAGCAAGAGATTTCGCAATCCAAAATTGTATTGTTATAGCTACTAGTAGGTCTTTATCTTCTATGAGAGATCTTCAAGGTGAAGATCAAGATAAGTTTTTTCTACAAGAATTAGATGTTGTTAATGAAGAAAGTATCAATAAAGTTGTAAACTTTGCAATTGAGAAATTCGGTAGGATTGATATTCTTGTGAATAATGCTGGTATTCACTGTGTTGGTCCTCTTGTTGAAATCCCACTCTCTGCTATTGAAAATACATTCAACACCAATGTCTATGGTATGAACTTCTATTTCCTTGTTCTTTCAATTTGTGAATTTCATGAATTGCCCATGTCTTGATTTCAATAATCACTAGTACAATTGCAAATTTCAACACAACCCCTTTTCAGGATCTATTAAGTTCCATTTCAGAAAATTATTGGGATTCTTTTGATTGAAATTGGGTTGTAAATTTCAGTACAAAAGAATACTGCAACATCGTTATGGCACTACAGTGTGTGGAATTTTAGTACAATCATTCTCACATTGAAAATGTATCAACTACTTTAGTACTTGCAGCAAAACATGTTAGTGATGCAGTACAGAACATGTCAGAGTGATTAAAGTACTATGGTTTGTGCCTGGAAATGGAGAAGAAGAAGAATCCCACTATCCAGTTTTAAGATAGATGTTTTACTCGTTTTAAGTAGTTGAAATGTTAATGAATAGTCATGACTTCTGAGGATTGTACAGTTATAACAGTGGGACTGATTGTACAGTGTTTTATCAGTTTTGTGTGTTTCTTGTAGGTCCGATGAGGATGATTCAAGCTGTAGTACCACACATGATACCTAGGAGAAAGGGGAAGATAGTGAATGTTGGAAGTGTGGCTGCTTTGGCTCCAGGACCATGGGCAGGTGCTTACTCTGCCACAAAGTGTGCTGTACATTCCCTTAGTCATACTTTAAGGTCAGTAACTGAATCTTCCCTTTTCACCATATATGTATTTTTATTTATTTTTCCAATCTGTGATTGAGAGAAGTAGACTGGAAAGAGTTCATAGGGTATGTACTGAATCCCACAAACACCAAAACAACGGACAAATATATTCAAACATCCAACACATCCTGAACAACTATTTGTACATGGCAGATTCTGTCTAGAAGTATGCCTATCACTTAGTCTAATGAATTAACTGCACAAGAAGGTTCTCCTTTCTCTCGAATGTTCATTAATTCATTGACCATTGTTTGCTACAATTCACAACTTTGTAGTTAGAATGTTATTCCGCCTTCTTAGTATGATTAAGTCTTATGACAGACAAGCTCGGCTTCCGAGGTCGGATCGTCACTGGCACACCAAGATAAATACCCCAATATGGAATCCAGGAATTGCATTGTTGGTAAAATAGGTTCTTAATTTTCCATATCCTCCAATAACTGAAAAGATATTATCTGCATCTTCTCTTCATTTTTCCAAGCATCTGTTAGCTGATTGCCACCCTCTTCTTCTGAAGATGTCAATGGTCATCCCCCAAATGAAGACATTCCCTTACTTTTTTTGGTGAACTAGTGAAGCTTCTCTTGTTTGTCCCACCCTAGTACCCGACTGTCACTACCCTTGTTTTGCATTAGTTTTTGTTTTGCCTCATAAATCTCGTTTAAGGTGGAACTGTATTTTCTTATCAATTTTAGTGTTTGCTCTTTGACAGAATTGAACTGCGGATGTTTGGGATCAGCGTGACGACTGTGGTTCCTGGAGCAATAAAATCAAATTTCGGAAATGCTTCCGAGACAAATTATAACCGGTTGCCTGAATGGAAATTTTACAAAGCATTCGCTGATGCAATTTGTTCAAGAACTACCTTGTCACAGGGTCCTAAGTCGACCCCAGGAGAAGAACTTGCAAAGAAGACAGTAGCTGCCGTGCTGAAGAAGAACCCGCCAGCGTGGTTTTCTTATGGTCGTCTTTCATTTATATCAGCAATCTTATACCACTTGCCACTCTGTATTAGAGATTTCATATTAAGGATGACAATGAAAGCTTGAAGTACCCTGACAACTCTATTGCTTAATTACTTACCCTGCTGCATTTTTAAGGGTACATACTTCTTTTTAGCCAAAAAAAAAACAATAGTTTAAATTTTTTATAATTTGAAAAACAGTTTGCTTGTGGCTGGATATCTGTTCTGATTTTTATTTTATTTTGATAAACAAAAATATATATATATAAACAATAATATCTGGTCTGCTTTTGGTAACCTCGACATGGGTTTGATTTCTAGCCTACCTCTAACTTGTTTGGGACTACACTCTGTACCGTCCTATAGAAGAACCACAATTAAGCACGGGTAGTTGCATGCTCTTCTTAGGAGAGTGTAACAGGAGTGTAAGAATACTGAATACCCATGTTCTGCAAATTACTTCACTTTCCACAGTGAACTATAGATTACTGACTGCTCGACGTCGATATTCTGTTTATCTGGATGCAAAACTGTGTTTAACAATAATTGTCCATGAGTCACTCATTGAAGTTAAAATAAAGAAAGGAATCCTCACTATTTTGTAAATAACAAATGGTTACACTCTGATTAGTAATTATGCTAATCCGTTTGGAAAAAACTTTTGCGTCACTGAGGCTGATTTTGCCTAGTGTAGTACAACATTGCAGGAGGTTGAAGTGGCCGAAAGCTAGGAGGCACAGGGGGTTGCTGTAATAGCTGTGTTGGTTGCTGTTGTGTATACGGTGCAACTGCAAGGTTCATCATGTGTTGCTGCTGCGGTGGGCCTGGCTGAGGTGGTGCTTGTTGAGGTGGCACTTGCGGTGGTTGTAAATTGCTATAAGAATACGTCACTCCAGTCATAATGCCACTAGGTGGTTGAAGGTATTGCTGCTGAGAAGGTTGGGTTGTCATTAAGTGATAAAGAGACTGCGACGTTGAAGCTTGGTTTTGTATTGGTGAAGGTTGATGCATTACGACTGTTTGATAGGAAGGAGTTGAGGGAGCGGTAGGCGGTTGTGCGGTGATGTAAACATTTGAGTCCAGATTTGGATTTGTTCCATTAGAAGAAGTGGTTGTTGTTACCGAACCTACACCCTTTGCTTCCTGTGCAGCAAAACTTGAGAGAACAGAAGTCATTATTTGCCGTGATGATGTTGAAGCTGTTAATTTGTCTGCAACCAAAGCTGCAATGGATGCAGCTGTCTTTGATTTCGAATTTGCATCAGCTGACGAGGATGCATCTGTTTCATTGTTGAGCCGCTTTCGCATGTTACAGGCTTCTTCTGACTGGGCCATCGCTACCTTAACATTCAAAGAAATGCAAGAATTTAATGAGCCCTAGAATACATGATCCATAAGCGTACATAACCAAATATGATCCAAACTAGAGAACGTTTTTCATATTACGTGTAGACCAAAGGACAGTCCGGATGACAGCTACACTTCATAAATAAGAAGCATAAAATAATAAGATTTGACAGTATATATTGTAAATGGCCAAGAGGTACCTGTAGTTGTGTGCGCACATTCTCCAGTTCGGATTCCTGAATGAAAAATATGAATTAGTATGTATGACAAAACTCTAAATTTATTCATTTTAAATATTTTATTTACTTGGGTATATTTATAATATCAACCAAAACACATCAATCACGAGTGATCTGACCCATCATTACC
Source organism: Papaver californicum (assembly GCA_023531435.1). Taxonomy (NCBI): domain Eukaryota; kingdom Viridiplantae; phylum Streptophyta; class Magnoliopsida; order Ranunculales; family Papaveraceae; genus Papaver; species Papaver californicum. The sequence goes on from JAJJMC010001317.1 coordinate 1,783,357, forward strand.
TGCTCATGTAATGCTTCTTTTAACTGAGATACCAAGGCTGCTCTACTTGCTTCAACTGACTTTAGTTTCTCAATGCATTCTTTCAAAAGGTTTTCTTCCTCCTGTAGCTCATTGGCTAAAGTTGTCCTCTGTGGATCTCCCTCTAAAGAAAAGTTGAAAGCAGAAGTAAATTCCAGTGTCACCAAATGCTACGAGTACTTAGGACAATGCAAAACCAATATAGAAATACAGTTGTACACCAATATTCTTAAATTACCTTTTGTACAGGCAACATCAACATCTTTCTCCATTTTTCTCACATGGTGGACAGCCGACTTGCAGTTGTTCATCAGTAAGTCTTCATTGGGATGCTCGCTTAGCACAGAGTGAAACGCAGATACTATTTTCTCAGCAGTGCCTCCAATGGTCAGTTTCTGGTTTTCAAGTCATGAAATTATATAAGAGCACTGTTTCAAGAATGTTCACGGAAACAAACATATACTAGGATTGGAGAAAATAAATTTGCTTACTGTTCTTATGGAGCGAGAATCTCTTTTTACAATTCGAACAGCACGGGAGCGTTTTCTGTTCAACTCTAGCGGAGGAAGGGATTCCTTTCCAAGCATTAAATCTTTAAGACTCTGACGAGATCCAAATACTCTCCTTTCTTCCCAAATTCCAACCTATTAATTAGCAATGCATCAGTTTAATCAGTCATGCAAAAACATTACATTATACACAATTATTTGTGGTCTATACATAGACTAACAGACTCTCGGTAAAGAGGGGAAGGACCATACCAATCTGGAGACCACAGTCCTGCCATGATCATCTCCGTTCTCATGAAGATCCTTGAGTGCTCCAGGAAGAATCTTCCAAAACTCAGCAACAAATTCAGTTCCTTTTCGTTTACTGTTCTGAAGTATATCATTGGCTAGATATAAAAACGGAATTTTCTGTGCATTTTGTGAAGCATGGAATTGCTTTTCCCATGTAGCAACAACAAGTTCTGCCTTCGTCCGGTGAAAGATACACCAATGTGACAGTGCTATTACAAAGTTAAGGAAACCAACTCAAAAAGCTAATGTAACACAACACTGCAAATACTACATATATAATGGGACGAAACAAAATAATGCACAACACAAACTGATTAGGCCATGACGCATAATTTTTTGAAGTATATGTAATTAAGAAAGGATACTCTCAATACACTGTTGGGTGTTATTGAGCTTAGAGAGCTCATCAGCAAGTATTTGCTCATTGAACACACTATTCATCCCAGCTCAACAGTGGTCGTCGCCACGTCTAAGCAAAAACCCCAAAAAGGTATAAATAAACCCTAAATTCTTCACTTTGTTCAATCCACCACCGCAATCTAATCCTGTAATCAGAAATTATATACCTAAAAAACAATAAAACACACCAAAATAGAAAAACCCAGAATCCCAAACCCTAATTATGCCCAACAAACAAACAAAATGTGATCTTTATAACCTTATACATCAAATTAAACAAAACCCAGATTTTCAAAACCCCTAAAAATTTGATCTTTGGAATAATAAACAAGAATAACAGCCTCCTATTAAAATATATATAGGATCTAAGCTCAGATGAAATTCAAACTATAATAAAAGGGAGGGAAAAGAAAGAAGACTGATTGAGTACCTGGATATCTTAAGAGACATTACTTTGAAACAGATAAATTTTGAAACCCTAGAAAAGGTTTTGCAAGAAGAAGATGAAGAAGAAACATTGTAACCGTAGAAAAATTTCCAGAAAACGTTATTATTGTCTTAAGCCGCGTTTCATAAAAATTTAAGATTATTTGTTCTTTAAACGGAAAATCAAAATTGTAGCCCAGGCCCCAGCCCAGTGTTTGTTTATTGACTCTAGAATCTAGAGACAGAGAGGATTACTAAGAAAACAATCTCATCAGTTGTTTTTTTGATTCATGGATGCTACAACAAGTGGGACCCACAACTTGTGGTTAACCTTAGCATCATTATATAGTTTTGTGAAAGTTACACCTTGCTTAAGCAGGTATTGTAGACCCATTTTATTTTTTTTGTTTATTTTAAATCCACAATTAAGATGAAGCCTGATATAGAGGCTCCAACATCAATAGAGGGGTTCCAATAATAAGATGAAATAGGGACACTATGAAGTAAAACTCAAAAATCCCTTATCCATAATATTTTCACAATACCCAAATCACCCTTTATTAATATGTTAATTACCTTAAATAGTGAAAATTTAATTAAGCTAATCATGGTTAATTAAACTTAATCTT
>JAJJMC010001317.1:1786028-1879073 GCA_023531435.1 Papaver californicum
AAATTTGTCTTTTTTTTATTAGGTAAAGGGTAAAATGGACATTTAACTTTACCCCTAGGACATCCCTTATCGTAAAATTGGGTCACCTTGGCTCAACTAGGAGCCCCTATATCAGGCTTCATTAAGATACATTATACGAGCGAAAACTCCATTTTTCGCACAAAAAGTTAATTTATCAACTAAACACGAGCGAAAACTTCATTTTTCGCACAAAAAGTTACAAATGAAAAATTACATTTTATCCAAAAAAACCTTGTGTTTTTTAGGGCAACCAAAAACTAATTTGGGGAGACTTTTTTAACCCAATCCCATGGATGTGGTTAAGGGATAACCTAGGGGGTATGTGAAATTATTAAAATACCCTTTCACTAATCAAACAATTACCCTAAAACCTTTCACTAATAAAACCTAAACCTAAACCTATTTCACACTACTTCTTTTCTATCTACCGATTTTCAATTTCTGTTTTCTCTTCTTCTTCTATTTTTTCAAACTACCGATTGTAGCACAATCGAATTCATCTTCAACCGATTAATCGTAAACCAAATCATCGTATAATCGTAAACCAATTCATCGTCGTTATTATAATCTAAAAATGGCAAGAAAGAAGCAAACAACTCGTCAACCTCCTAATACAGAGTGGCCGTATTTTTCCACAAGAGTAAGAGATCGAGAGATTGTTGAAGAACAATACGAAGAACGCGAAGAGGATGACCTAGAAACGGAGACCGATTCCGACAATCAGCCTCTCCAGCACTTTATGGCTCCAATAAGGTAAGGGTTTACCATTATTTGTGTTTATATTGATTCAATCGAATGAATTTGTCACCAGAATATCAAAGGTTTTAGGTTAGATTTCAAAATCGGTAGTTTCGTGGTTGTATTAAACTACCGATTATGTTAGTATTCTTCATTGCTCATGAACATCATGCACAATCGATAGTTATGTTTAGTCATAAACTACCGGTTATATTCCTGGACAAAAATTTAGTGATAATCGGTAGTTTCGTATAGGGCTAAACTTCCGATTATGCAAGTTAGTGATCCTCAAAAACATCGGTCACAATCGGTAGTTATTTTTACAACTAAACTACCGATTATATTCCTGTCTCCAAATTTACACATAATCGGTAGTTTAGTATAGGTTAAACTTCCGATTGTGAAATTTAGTGGTTCCTCAAACATCGACCATAATCGGTAGTTATAATTTGGTCATAAACTACCGATTATATTCATGTACCCAAATTTAGTCATAATCGGTAGTTAATTTTTTTATGTAACTACCGATTGTACGTGTGTCCATAGACTTTTTTGTTCCATTTTTTATGCACAATCGGTAAATTATATAGAGCCCGAGCTACCGATTATGCATAATCGGTAGTTAAGTTGATTTTTAGACTTCCGATTATGCACAATCGGTAGTTACGTTGTTTTTTTAACTACCGATTATGAACAATTGAGTGAGTTTAATGTACTTTGTCTACCGATTATGTACTGATTAAACGGTGTCTTGTTGGAAATATTTGTTCTTTATTTATCTTGTCAAACATAGAAGGGAAAGACGAGCTAAGCATTCCAACGATACAATTCTTACGGGGCCTCGTCGTGAAGGGGGTAAGAAGGTTACTGCTAGTGCAAGAATACAAAAGAGCGCTAGCGGAATTGTTATAACCGAAAGAACTCAACCAAGTGTTCCAAGAAGTAGAAACGAAGAAGAAGGAGAACCAAGTGCTCCACAAGATAGATACTTTGATGAAGGAGGACCAAGTGGTAGACATGAAGAACGAAATGGTACAAAGAAGCAAGCTAAGAAGAAAGGAGGACACAAGTTCCCCGACTCTTTGAAGATGAAGGGTCTTCAAGAAGGCCAAATCCTTGGCCTCCCAAGAGATGGAGGAGATTTATTGTTTGGGTACAAAGACTCTTGGGCAAAAGAGATTTACTCAACAGAGGTAACAATTATAAAACACCATTCTTAACATATTATCTTTTTATTCGTAGAAGTGTTAACTGTTATTCTAATTGTTTTTTAAGTCATCGTGTATATTATGACCATTCTAATGCGGTTCGTCTACTCAAACCTACGACTGCACCAACAAAGATGAGCGATTGGCCGTTGGAAGGTGAGTGTGAACGGTTCCAGCAAATTATACTGCACTCGGAGCTATCTACGGCCGCCGAGAATTCAATATTACATCACGACCGGGTGTAGATATCGGCCTTCATGGAGAGGATGTATACTGAGACCGATACCTTCAATATACCGTGGGGAGAGATGACGATCACCCCCGATGATGTAGTGCAGATTCTAGATCTCACTGACCATGGTACGGCGGTGAAGTTTGATTATGTGAAGCAGTTAAGCTGGGACCAACTATATGTTTACACTGAGAGGTGCTTTGGTCGGGATCGAGCGACATCCGATGAAGAGTTCAAACGGTGCGCTCCTTACAAAACCAGACAATTCAGCATGGTGCAACTGATGAAAATGTTCAGAGGCACCTTGGATAAAGAAAAGATGAACCTAGAGTTTAGCGATGACCAGGTCAAAGCTGCAGCCACTGTATATCTTCTCTGCGTGTTGGGATGTGTAATTTTCCCCAATGCTAGTGGAAACCGGGTCGACGCCAAACTTCTACAACTTTTGCATCCCCTCAACAAAGTTCGCGACTATTCGTGGGGCACGGAATGCGTTCTTGATGGAAGATATGAGAAAGGAATCCAGGGAACAGACTAGCCAAACTGCCGGGGACGTGAGCTTACTACAGGTATTTTGGTAACTCCATTGATGGTTTGATTGTTATTTATTTTTCCCCTTTTAAGAATCAATTTTCTCATACTTGGTTTGATATGTACACTAGACATGGATCTATGATCACTTCTCGTCCCTCGAGTTGGCCAGAGAGAATCCGGCATGGGACAAAGGCACACCCAGAGGCACAAAATACATCTTTGAGGGAAACCATTCAAGGACCAAGGAGCAGGAGTTGATTTCTTTGAGGAGAAACTTAGAATCGATGGCGTCCAAAGAGGTTTGTTTTGATCCATACAGAGAAGACCGAGCTAGTAGTCATATAGCGCGAAGGTCTGAGTTGTCGTTCTACTATGGACCTTTGTGGCATCCAACTGGATATGTCATGTACAATGCCACAAGGGTGATGCGTCAACTAGGTTATGTCCAAGAAGAACCTTGGAGTCGTTTCAAGGGAAGGTTCGAGTTGGACGTGGAGAATTGTGTTTGTGGTAAGGACTCGATCACAATTGTTTACTCTGGTAACCCATCGGTTGAACATTGGGACAACAGGATGCAATCTATGATCAACGAGGGGAGACCTGTCACCAGAGTTGATGAAGCAGATCCTGGCTATATGGTATGGTACCGGCAGCATTCTCATCTTCACGTGATCTGTGAAGATATAGGAAAGAGCACCAGGGTGCCCGAATATAGCTGCATCATCAAAGACAAACCCTCGGGCTATGAAAGGCTGGTACGTAATGTTATTTCCTTTTGATTTTAGTATTACGGCTCAATATTTTAGATAACAATCGTTTGATTGTTATTGCCTAAAAAAAGAAGAAAAAAATATTTGCATTTTTCTCAAAGAAGATAGCTGGGTGCATAAATGCGGGAGTGCCTCCATCAGTTGAGACGATGAGAGAGCATAAAGACCTCATTGACAACATCGATAATGAAGCCTATGCTAGCAAGTTTGGAGAGAAATTTGTGAATAAGATGAGGAGGGTAACATCAAAGCACAGTAAAAGATCTCGCGGTTCAACGAGTGCTTCTCCTGAAGCAAATGTCCTTGAGGGTGAAGTCAATGCCGCTGATGCTGAAAGATTGTTAGCCCCTGTTGCTCGTGCTCCTCGTACCAAAACCAAAAGAGTTAGAAATTAGATTGTGGTTGTTAACTTTATGGATATGTCTCTAGTGTTTAACATTATTGGTTTTAAATGTCTAACATTTGAAAGGATTTTATGTTCTTTTTTTGAGTTATCAATTGATTTGCAATCGATTTATTTTTAACAAGTTATTTTCTTCAAATTTTATATTATAATCGGTAGTTAAGTGGTTTGAAAAAACTACTGATTTTGTATATTCATCAACAATCGGTAGATAACAAACTACCGATTGTGTTAGCGTAATACAATCGGTAGATAAATATCTACTGATTGCATTTACCCCAGGAACTGCCTGTTCCTGGCCACTTTTTGTATGATAATCTGTAGTTAAGAATTTCTTAAACTAACAATTATGTTTGTACAAAATGTTGATATTTTTTTTAAAAAAAATCGATTTCCAATTTGGGGCTACTTATTATAATCGGTAGTTTAAGAATTTCTTAAACTACCGATTGTGCTTGTACAAAATATTAAAAATTTTAGAAAAAAATCGATTTTCAATTCGGGGCTGCTTATTATAATCGGTAGTTTAAGAATTTCTTAAACTACTGATTATGCTTGTACAAAATGTTAAAATTTTGAAGAAAAAAATCGATTTCCAATTTGGGGCTACTTATTATAATCGATAGTTTAAGAATTTCTTAAACTAACGATTATGCTTCTACAAAATGTTGAAATTTTGAAGAAAAAAAATCGATTTCCAATTTGGGGCTACTCATTATAATCGGTAGTTTAAGAATTTCTTAAACTCCCAATTATGCTTGTACAAAATGTTGAAATGTTTAAAAAAACGATTTTCAATTTGAGACTACTTATTATAATCAGTAGTTTAAGAATTTCTTAAAATACCGATTGTGCTTGTACAAAATGTTGATTTTTAAAAAAAAAAATCGATTTCCAATTTGGGGCTACTTATTAGAATCGGTAGTTTAAGAATCTCTTAAACTACCGATTAACACAATCGGTAGATAATGGTGGAACGGTCCTGACAATCCCTTCAATTGGGTTGATATTTTATCTTCGGATGAAGGATCTGAGGCAGAAATGAATCGAAGGATAGCGGTTGATCCGGATTTCTATCCTCGACTCTTTTTCAGGGAGAAAGACTTCTCAGGCATAAATCCATACTACAATGAAGTGGAGAGTATATAGGTCCAGTTCAGGATGATGAAGTTTTTGTTGTTCCTAAGGGGAACGAGAAGAAGAAGAAGAAGCGGGCTGAAACTAGGACCAAGTCGAGAGTAACAAGGAGTGGAAGAATTTCATGAGAATTTCTATGATGTGTTTTGTTTCGTTTTTTTCGGATGTTTTTAGTTTTTTTGAACAAGTTTAATGAACAATATGTAGTAAGTTTATCTGAACAAGTTTTTCTTCGGATGTTGAAATTATTTTATGACTTAGATGTCAAGTAAAATCGGCATATTCGGTAGATAACTATGTTTCTAAACTACCGATTACGTACAATCAGTAGTTATTTATTTCCCGTGCTACCGATTATCCACAATCGGTAGTTATTTATGTTCACTAACTACCGATTATGGCAAGAAAGTCTTGGACAAGAAAACCATTATAATCGGTAGATAAAATTGATCTTTAAACTACCGATTACAAAGTTAAATTTTTTAAAGTTTAATTCAGTTCAGGCTACAATCGGTAGATATAAATTTTCAATTCCTACCGATTGTGAAAGATGAAGAGTTACAAATTTTGGAAGGTTTTGAGAAATTCAATTTGGGGCGACACCTATAATCGGTAGTTTAAGTACTACATTAAACTACCGATTGTACAATCGGTAGGAATAAAAATCACGAGCCTACCGATTGTATAAAACTATAACTCGAAAAATCAATCTAGAACACTCTCGATTTCTATTCCAAAACTAACTCAAATAATTTTCTAACACTAACTATAACCAAATTAATTAACTAATTAATTAAAATTAACACTAATTAAGCAAGGATAGATTAGTCATTATAGAAAATATATGGATAAAAGATGTATTGAGATTACTTTAAAATGACCTTATTTTATTTTATTAGTCGCTCCAAATTAGTTTTTGGATAGCCCTCAAAAACGTCAGGTAAAAAGTGAAACAACCTATAGCATACCCAAGTGAAATAGAAAAAGTTCATAAAAGATACACTAACCTTACAAAGAAATGCATGAAATACCTAAGAGTACTAAGCTAAGCGTGATAAAAGGAGAAGACAGCACTATAGCTTCTGTGGGATCACGTGGCCTCGTATTTAAACTCAAGCAATGGATCTCACCTTTGCCACCATTTAACATTTTAGCGTCTTGTGAATGACCCCATTGAACAATACATTGCAGTCAGTTGAAGATGTCATTCCAGATAACAGTTCAGTTTAGACAACCAAAAAAGATAACTGCTTATTCATAAGAGTGTGAGTAAAAGAGAAAGATAGACATGTGCGCCTTGTCGAACCCGAATATCAATGCCTTTGCTGTGTATTGATATCAGAGCAGCAGCATCAATCTCTGGTTCAGTGGACATAAGTTGGTTTCGAGAACCATCAGCAGACAAGGAAAACAAGAGACAAGTTTTAACATAAGTAGATAATTAACACTTGTTACGTGAACTTTAATTTTGGTGGAAAAGGGTAAAAGAAAAGGAAAGAAATGCCCCACCTTTAAATTTTGCTCCCCTCAATTAATTGCAATCTTATCAGGTTGCAGAGTTTCGTATTCCTTGACATCTACCCAAGTACCAAATCCTCCAATGAAATATATATCACTGGTAAGACCAAGCAGAAAAAAATAATCAAATCCATTTAGCTACCCTCCTTCAGCAGAACGAAACACCTACCTAACAACGACACTGAAGCCACCAATTAAAAGAAGAAAAGCTACCTGTAACGCAGAATCAGTAGTTAGCACCCATCTCCTCACCAGAGAGAGAGGGTGACAATTAGTACGACCGTAATATGCACCAATCAGGCACTTTTTGCAATTACAAAAATGAAATATAAATCAGCATCTTCGGCCTCTTTTAAGAAACCACAACTTGTATATGTCTTAAAGTTGGGACTCCATGTGAAATCTGGTCTACAAACTAATATAGGGGACAAACCTTATATTCTACATCCTGAAGTAGTGAAAGTTGCCCCATTGTTGTGAAACTACTTGCTGATGCTTTGTAACATATTTTTCATGAGCCCATTCCTGACAAGGTGAACATGAATGCAACGTAAACATCAGTAGCATAATGGAACATTAATCGAATAAATTCCTTTATCCTAAACTGTAGTACATGTTTTCTCTAACTTTTTCTTTGTCTCTAATTTTTTTCTTTGTTTGTAGATTGTGAATCACATGTGAGAAGAAATCCAGCAAGGGATGTTAAGGAGTACCAAAGTCAACAGCAGAACAATGGCAGAGGTGGCAGGAGAGGTGGCAAAAGTGATGTGTCTGAGATGACAGGTTGACAGCCAGGTGGAGTGCCAAGTGGACAGCCAGGTGGAGTGACAACTTCCACTACAGCTGACACTAGTAGAGGTGGTCCAAGAACTAGAGGTGGAGGAAATGGGACCATGAAGAGGCGAGCTGAGTACTTGTTGTTCGGGGATAATGTTGAAGAACCAACACCATCTGCACCATATGCACCAACAACACCATCTGCGCAAACAGTTTGGGTACCTCCTGGTGGATCTGCTACAAGAGGAAGAGGTGGTGTAGGTGGTTGGACTCCAGGTACTAGAGGTGGGGGTAGAGGTGGAAAAAGAGGTGGGTCAGGTATTGTGTACAAAAAAAGAGGTAACATTGTTGGTATAGGGATTCCAAGAGTTGATATCAGAGGTGCCAATGGTGATCCAAGAGATGGTGGTGTTAGAACCAGAGGTGGTGTTGTACAACAGAAGAGGAAAAGAGTCACTGAGACTGCAATATTGCCTGAAACTGCAGAACTGCCTAAGCCTGCAACATTGCCTGAACCTGCAGAACTGCTTCAACCTGACCTTCCTTCACCACCAAGAAGGAGCAGAATTACTATTGACCTAATTGATGAATAATCATTTATGCTTTAGGTTGCTAAGTTATTATCTTTTGGACCGCTGCAGTTGCTTTTATTTACATGTTTAAAGGTTGTGAACAACATATGCAGTTTCTAAGTTATATGCTTTATTACCTACTTATGACAGTATCTTAGTTATCATCTTTATGAACAACTTAATGACAATATGTTTTTATTATTACTTTTGTCATCTTCTTGTGTGTTAATGGATTGTTGCTGCATTATAATTCTATGTGAATGGATTGTTCAATAGGTTGCATCTTGCGGTAGTATTCAGGAACAACATACTAAACATAATTACTAGATTCATTAATACTTAGAACAACTTACTAGATTCATTATAACTTACTAGGTTCATACATCTTCCAACACTTGCTTATAAATTTATTGAAACTTAACCTTCTCACATGTTTGACATAAGTAGTATTTGTTTCCAATAGATTCTTGTTTTCTAGAAGTGAGCAGCTTCATCTTACCATCACATCATGGATCTGGGCATGGTAAGAGGTTGGTTTTGCAGTTATAAGCCATATGATCAACTTCCCCACATGAGTAGCAGTAGAATTGTTTTTCTTTGTACCATATGTCATCATCAGTCAAAGTGGGTGGAATAGGTGGTGGAATACCTTGGTGTGAAGCTACATAAGCATTTAACCAGATGAAAACTCCATAATAGTTATAATAGTTGCACTTCACATAAGGTTGAAAACCATTTTTTCCTTTTAATGTTTTTCTAAGAAACAGGTACCCCTTGCAGTTGGTTATAGTGCATTTTGTACCTTCCCAAGGACAATCTCTGGTAACATGACTAGCAGAAATACATAAAGAACATTTGTTAATTGGTGATGAACTTGAACCCTCCATTATGTATGCTTATGTGTTAAAAAATTGCAGGAATTAAGTTGTTGAAGAAGAAGATGAGAATTTGCAAGTGATGGTGGTGAAAAATAGGACAAGAATGGTGCTTTTATAAAGTCCAGCCAACGATCATGGTTTTTGAAAATCTAAAAATCCAATCGTTGGATCTGAACAATCATAGTTGTACGAAAAAATAGAAGGCATATGAGTTTTTAAGACACTCACGTGTTAACGGCACTGTTAACGGCGTTAACTTTTTTTTTTTTAATTACTAAACAAAAGTCAATATTTAACATAGTCAACTCGAGACAACGTTCAGTCTAGGTACCAAACCCTAATGTTTGACAAATGTTAGACCAAAAACTAAAGTTGGTCAAAACCTGAGTACCAAACATCAATTAACCCTTAAATAAAATGTGAATTCGACCCAAAATGAATAGGCACTAATTGAAGAGGTTGATCATAGGACAAAAACATTGTATGGCCGAGTTCGTTGTATATGGAGATGACGAGGCCCATAGAGAACAAAGCATCTAAATGAGAACTAAGTCGTCAAAAAGATACGAAGAACGAGATTATCTAAAAAGATTTTTTTTTATGGATTTGCTTCAAGAACGACACATAAAACTATTATCAATCCACAAAGTTACAAACTAATGGAGTATATGCAACAAAAACAATTAAAAGAAAAGCAAAGGGAATGCAGCAATAAACCTAGTTTTATAATATTATAACAGATGACCACCAGAAGATATATATTACATGAATTTAGATATTTATCCTCACACCTATTCCATTTGAAAAGCTCTAACTATTTTCATATCATCAATTTATTTAATAAAATTCATATTCAACATGAAATAATACCAAAAAGAATAATTTCATGTTTATTTATATCTAAAAATTATAGGGTTAATCATAACCATTGGAGATGGATTTAGAAACAAAGTATCTTATTCAGGTCATATAAAGTGGAGGTCTAATAATGACCTCCGCATAAAAAAAATCGATCTCATGTTGAAAATGCTCTTAGTTTTATTAATTTTAGTTCCGCGTAGATTTACTCCTCGTTACGGAGAAGAGGAGGAGAGTGATTTACACCTTACAGGGAGGGGAATAGCCCGACCAATTCAAATGAAATAGTAAGTTGTCTGATGGTTCTTAAGCTTCCTCCTACAAAGGAGGTTCAGGATCGAACCCTTATAATAACATAAATTCTAGACTAAAGTGTAATTAAAAAAATAAAATTATATATCCAGAAAGAAAATGCCGGATTCCGTAGGTAAAGTTTTTATTTTTATATTTTTTTATCAAAGACAGAGAGGAGGATGAAACGCGAGATTTGGTATTGTGAACTGGTTAATTTATATTTCAGCCCGACTCTTTTATTCATGCAACACCACCAAGGTTTCCGGCTCATGGGTGATTAGTGCCTAGGGTGTCCACGTAAAAAAAAAAAAAGAATGCACACACCAACAAATGTTGCAATACCCATAGACTCTGGTGTAAACGGGCAACTTTGACACTAGGTTTTCACAGAGCTTTAAAAGATGCAGTATTTCTATATTAAGGAAAGAAGAAAAATAGATAAATTGAAAAGGAAAAACTATCAAAATAGTAGGAAAGGATTTGCTAACGAGATGGAATTTACGATGTCAAGTTCAGGTTTGCAAATCCTTCCACGCACAGCAGTTTAGTGATGAAAATCAAAGACCAGCAATAACAGAGTGTGTTTGTTTACAGTTGTCTCATTACAAATAACGCTCAACTCTCAAACTAACTCAGCCTAATCAGCTGTACATAAAAAAAACTCATGACTGTCGACCTAAAAACGGTCATCTGATCAAAACCCTTATTCCACTACATATACTAGTAGATCAGATCTTTGACTACTCTACAAGAAGATGCCCATCTCACACCTGCAGCAATAACAGTGCCATGCATCAGATTTGACATCTATTCTGTTCCTTGTTAATAAGATTTCAAAGAAACTGAGAAACAGGATTCAGTGGACATACCTCTGTACTCTACTTGGTGTTTTTCCCTTGTCTGGCAAGCTTAGCTGAGACCTGCTCCTCAGACAACGGTAGAAAGTAAATCCGAGGGGTGGATGTAGTTTTCCGGAATAAATCATCAAGGGTAACAATTGGAGGATCTTCGCTTTGGGGAAGAGGAGGTGGGGGTGGAAGAGGGAGCTGTTCCCTAGTAGGAGGTGGAGAGTCAGATGCCACTGGTGGTGGTGGTGGTGGGAGTTGCTTCCTCTGGACTGCTTGACGCGGAGAAACTTCAGGTGGTGGTTTGGATGACAATGGTGCTGACTGTGGAGTTTTTGGGGTGGTGCTGACAGGAGCTGCAGCAGGTGCTTCAGCCCGCGTTTTCACATCTTGAGGGTCAACAAAATCAGCAACTAGTAGCTTTCCGCCATTGGTAGGCCATTGCAAATTATATAAAGCATTTCGAGTCTCCGTCGCTTCCTCCACAGACGAATACTGCAGATAGATTGAAAAAAGATATACAAGAGATCAAGCTACGCAGCATTGTGACAGAGAAACACATAATACACAAATATGTAGCCATGGTAATGTAACCCCTCTTTGGTCTGTACAAATAATTTTTATGCAGAGACACCAGGACAGAGATAGAATAAAGTACAGGGCTGATGCTTAGTGAACACTCTGTGATTGTGGACGCTCTTAGTGAACACACTTTTCTCACCATGTGCATTAAAAATAATTAAACTCATCCTAAGTCAGCAAGCTTCAAAACTATAATTACTTAACGCACCGACTAGTACAGTACTGTAAGACTTGAGACAAGAATCAACAGGTAAGCTGGACAAAAATCAGCATACCGTTACATAGCAGTGCGTCTTAATGTGGTCCATCCAGAAACTGCATACAGCGCCAGTTTTCGCCAGAAGTTCCTGCACTGCTTTTAGAGTGAATGGCCTTAGAAAATTGTCAATTCTAAGTGATGTTGTCGGAGGCTTTGCTGATGGTGGAACTGCAAAAATGTCAAAAACAACCATCCCCCATCAGGTATAAAACCGATGGTATTATGTTTAAATAATGAGATTACCTATCCCAGAATCCTTACCTACACGCTCCTGTGCACTTTTGGGGCTAAGTATTGAGTCAGACTTAGCAATACTCCTTTTCGGTGCACCAGATGAAAATGCATCTTCATGTGTTGTACAAGATTTCAGAGTAGAGGTCTGCAGTTCAGGAACTTTTTCTGAGTTCCACCTACGCTGCCTTTTTGGAGCTTCGAGGCTCTTGCCAACTTCTTGATCTGCGCATGAAGAATAATAAACACCTTAAGAAAACTGCTGCAGTTTTATAAATTTAGCCGGTTATGACTACCAAATGACACCAATCCAGCATAACTGTTATCAAACTGACACATAGAATACAAGGTCATATTAAGTGCAGAGACTTTTGACAAGTCAGAAAAGTACACAACTGCATCACTAAAAGTTAACCAAAAATGAATTCGTAGAACTAATGTGTGCTAAAACCTGCTACTTCGGTTTCCACCTGTTTGCATACACTGACTGAGGCGGAATTTTATTATTTTGCAAGACTATGACTCATTTAGGCTTGACCACTATTTGCAATAGGCAGTCACTAAGAACTTAACGGAATTTTTAACCGGCAAGCTTTGACATCTGAACTAGATACCTATCCGGTACAAAATCTCTAGGCAATAGAGGAGCACTTGCATTGCAAAAGTTAACAAACTGGAAAGAGAACTGGAATGCAACAAACGTGATCAAAACCATAAAATTGACAACCAGGGTTGAACATATATCTAAATAATTTAGTTAAAGATTAGAGCACTATCAACTTTACCTTCGAGTTTTCGTTTCTCAGCAGGAGCAGCATGACTAATCTTCCCTTCAGCAGAAATGCCCTTATCAGAAACGCTGTCAATCGTAACACCAACATGATTTTCTTCTTTTACATCATTGACCTTCATCTCATCAGAATTATGTTTTGACTCAACATGCCTACTCTCAGATATGTCTTCCTCCATAGATTCATCCCCTGAACTCCTATCTAGATTTAGTTTTTCCAACGAGGCATCCGTGGCATCATTTTTCTTATCAAGGTTCACAGTATCCTTAGTCTCATCTAACCCTTCCACAGAGTCCTGGTTCTCACAAGGCTCTTGACCGTCCAGAGAACGCAAAGCTCCATCATCTGGAGAAACATCATTGGATGATGGTTGCACCATCTCCGGCATAACAACATTTTGTTCTATATGGAAATTATCAGCATTTAAATTACCCTTTAGTTCATTCTTTTCAATAATTGACACAGAATCAGTTGAAATAGACTCAGACCTTATTTGAAACCCTAAATCATGGCTGACCTCAGATACCTGGCTATTTTGATTGGACATGCTATGCATTGAATCCCCGGAAGGATGATTTGGAACCTCAGGCTCCCTATCAGCTTCCTTGTTCTCCAATTCTTCATCACTGGATAAAACCTCAGTAACCACACTCTGAGTGACTGTGACATTGGTTTCCACAGAAACTGCAACAACCACGTCGGCAGCAGAATCAGTAGCATCCACTAATACTGCAGCAGAATCAGTAGCATCCATAACTGCTGCAGTAGAATCAGCACATGCCAGCGATCTAACATCCTGAACATCAGCCTGACCCATCACAGAGGAACTATCATCAACAACACCAGCATCAACCATAGCCTCATCAATTTCCACCCTTTTGCTTTTGTTTTCCCTATTTTCCCTAACATCGTCAACAATAGGAGTGCCAACTGACTGAGCCTCCCCAACATTAGCATTCTGATGTTCAGGAGTACCAATTTTTCCTATGGTAGAATCAATCTCTTTCTGAATAGGTTCTTCAACTACAACCCAATCATGCTCAACTTCCGGGTTGTTAATCAGCTGAACTTCCCTATCTTTGAAAACCTGAGGTTCAACATTGCCCTCAGCGCCATCACTTCCCTCAGCAGGATGAAGCCCCACGTTATCATCAGCCTGAGTCTCAGAATTAACCCCATTATCAACTTTTTCCATAACAAATTCATTCTCCTCCTCATTTTGTACTGTCTCTTCCTTTTCCTGTCCATTCTCTTCCACATTCTGAACAGTCTCTTCTTGTTGTTCTTTCTCACTTAAAATAGAGAAATCTAAACGTTTAATCAACTCATCTTTCAAACCCCTAACTGGTAATTTCCTTTTCTTAAGCTCTTCCTTTAACTCTGTGACTTTCCATTGTTCAAGTGGTTTCCCATTCAATACTGAATACATTTTCCTCAAATTTCTAACTTACCTTCACAACCCTAATCACCACCAATAAAAAGAATCAACAAAAATAATTACGGAACCAATTTAAGACCCAAATTCATGGCGCAAAACGAAGGAAGAATAAAAGGCTTACAGTGGAAATGTTGAGAAGGCTTGATGATAACGATGATGATCAACAACTCTCCTCCCCCTAATATGTAGGTATAAGTTATAGAACGTAAAACCCTAATTTCAGAACACAAAACCAAATATTTATTAGACAAAAAAAAACAACAACAACAAAAGAAACAATTAGAAACAGAATATATTCAGATAATGAAACAAAATCTAATGTAATCAGATTTCTCAGAAGAAATCAGAAAATGGGATTTTAATTTCTAGGGTTTCTTTTTTCTTCTCTCTTCTTCAGTTTTTTCTGTTTTGTGGTATGGTTTATCGAAGAGGAGCGCGAGATTTGGTATTCACGATTCCAATCCTTTATTTATTCACACGATTCACAATTCTACACCCTATCAATTTGTAATACCTATTATACCCCTCGGTTAATTTTAGGTAACTGATATTTCATTCCTATGTATTATCAATTCAGCCCATAACCATATCATTTATAGTCTGTTTGGATTACAGAAGTACTTTTCCCAAACAGAAACTAAAAGCAAAATGTTTTTACTTGATAAAAGTTTAACTTTTTTTATTTCTGGAAGTTATTTCAAAATTTTATATCCGAATTAATTTCTATTCTTTTTATAAAAATCAAAAAATAACTTTTGAAGTAACATCCAAATAAACTATAAGGTGATTAGGTCCCACCAAGTTGTTCATCAGCCCAATCGTTCATAATTCAGCCCCTCCACCAAGATCATTCAGGTTCCATCAGGTTGTTAACAATGTTGAGAACTCGATCAAGAACACGATTTTGATTTTTTGTGAAGCAAATTGTTATTATTTTTGACTTTTGAAGAAGCAGAAGCGCTTCTGATATCCAGACACCAAAATCGGACTCGGTTACAGAGGACGCACGGGGAGATGTTCAGTGGGAGCATCAGTTATATTTTTGTAAAGCTTTCACCGGCATTCTTTAGATCCATATGTGGTCGCTGAGTTCAACATAAAGCGTAATCTTTTTTCGTTTATTAAGAAACCTACTAATGAATTTGTGTACAGTATAATTGAACTTTTTGATAGCACCCTGACAAAAATGTAAACTTCACTACAAAATTTTGGACTTACAAAAGTACACAGACACAAACTACTCCATATACTCGTTATACAACTCTTCTCTAATGCCTTGGGAGATATTATATATAGGAATTAGGGAAAATACTAGACTGCTAGAATTGGGGTAACAAGTTTTTGTGCTCTTTTGACACGAGCCAGGTGACCAATGGTCTTCTGGTGATGCAGGTCATTGATTGCTAAATGTAAGGATACTTTGCATTCTTATGGCATTCATTCACTTTCTTCCTCACTGTCATCCAAGGTTAAGTGATTCAGATTTTCTTCGAGTGGTGGAAGTCCATCTTCGGAATCATAGTCAGACCCACTTTCGTTGATGGTGCGTGATACTTCAAACCCCCCTGCAATATCATAGGATAAACAGCATGAAGTACACTTGGATTGAGAAGTTCTATAATGCGGTTCAAAGCATAAATCATATCGATATTTTCTTATTTTAAATGATATCTTGGCTTCTCTAGTACTTGTTTACTCAATCTTTATCTAGATCACCCTTACTCAGGAGTGAATGGAACATAAACGTAAATAAATCTAACCTTAAGTTGCAGCACTTAAACTAGTGGTTCCAAAATAAAAATAAAATGATGTGCTTCAAAATCTTAAGTCGAAATAACATTCAAAACCTCGTGGGTTATGCATGTTGCATCTGTAGTTGTAAATGTATACCTAGTTTTAAAGTATTTAATACGACATTGAAGACATTACACAGGCTTAATGCACTCTAAAGAAAAAACAAACGAGGAAAACATTTATACCATCGGCATCTCGAAAATTATTCTTTGGTGCCTTAGCATTCTTGGAGAGCCAATCATTTTGAACAGAAATAATTTCTGCACTGTTGTTGCACTGCGAATATACCTTCAATAGTTCCCTGCAAGGAATCAAGTCCGCTCAAATACAGTCATTATAGCCCAATTTGTTATTATAACAAATAGGTTCATAAACTTTACTAAAAGAATAGATCACTTTAGTAGGGAGAGTCATCAGTATCTACAGATTCTACACATAAATATTTCTTGTTTTTCGAGTACAGAATACATACTTGTTCAAAGACAAGAACGCGTGACCCCACTTAAAGTTTCCTAACAACACATTTGCTGCATCCTCCTCTCCACTGCCAAACATAAAACAGATGTTTAAAGCTGCTTTACATATCAATAATCCAAATTACTAATAAAATTGAAATTAAATTTAAGATTCGAAAAGGACTAAATTGGCATTCGTCATCATATAAAATAGGTCTCAATTGTTGGCGTCCAAGTTTTTCACTTTCCAAAAGACTGGCAAAAATTATAGTTGCCACCAAAGAAGGCATAAGTACAGTACCATATAATTAAAGCGGCAGACAGTGCTTCCACACAAGATAGGTGACATGGCCGGCCATAATTTACGTTATTTGCTTCCACCAACCAGGGCACTGCAAGTTTGAAGTTAACTCATTAAGATATAAAATATTGCTTCAGGAAACAGACAAGAAAAATTAAGTATCAACACTAACAAGACCAGCAATACAAGGATCCTAAGAAGCACAACCACAAAAATTCCTGATTACTGTAGCAGTAGTGCAGTACAACTGTAACAATATTTTAGGCTCTAAATCAAAAGATGAATGACCCAGAAGGGAAGGATAATTTCAGCCAAACTATCTTTCAATTGCAAGAAATGGGCAATGCAACCTTTTATGATCTAATGGACATAAAGCTGCTATTCTGAAAGTAAAAGAATTTTTTATTTATTCTTAAGAAAACAGTTAGAATTTCGTACATAGACGAAGAGCACCACAACGAAGCTTTACAAAAGGCACATCACCCAATCGGGCCCATGAGCAATCCACCACGGCCAACCCTTTTCTCTTCATTAATGGGTGGTCTTCCTTTGAGACACATTGCGTCCCAACAGGACTGCCAAAATTTACAAAAGGATGAAATGTAATCAGGCATAGTAGCCATTATGAAAGGGTTAAATTCACAAGAGTCTCCACGTATATGAAGGACACAAGCTAAGACAAGAAATACGCAACCGTGGTTACAAAATTTATAAACAGCAAGAAAGCATCATCCCTTCGAGGTGATGTCAGTGAGGACTATAATCCATGACACTTAGAAAATGACTTTTTACGGCAACCATATTGTAGTCCATAAATAATTAAACATACCTTAGAACAATTCCCGCAAAGCCATTAGTCACATGCAACTCCTGGATGACGAAATTCTTATCAGTGATGAACTTTGCAGGTCGTGCAAATGTAAGTAATGAACAGTTGAAGTGGATAATTCATTTGATAAGGACAGATAGAACCTCAAAGGGTGTCATGCAAAAACCGCGTAATAGAAATTCATATGCTTCTTTCTTGGCTTGGTTTTCTTTTGTTTTTTGCTTTTCTTTTATACTATAAGAATTTAAGGATTATGTTTGCATATTATGAAATACCAATATGGGTTCCACTATAACCTATTTGACAAGAGCATAACATGTTAAACCATCCCTTGGTGAAGAACCTGCCTTGCAATTGAATCATATGAAGAGTGACGACTCAAGTTTCAAAGCAACTGATCCTTATTTGAAGTAGAGAAACTTTTCATTTGGTTTGTTATTCTTATGGTTAGGATCAAAATAAAGAAATTTATAAGATTTCTCCAATTTCTAAAACTAGAGACCAATCAAATTAGACTTATTTTTTGTTCGGGAATTGCAGCTTTGGCTATGAACTTATACTACAGGCCGTATTGGGAATTGTTTGGAAATTACGTCAAAATTCGCATTCATACTCATACAAATGCAAACAAGAGTACCCCATTTGATACCATAAAACCAAAGCAATAAAAGTGGACTCTTACCTTCAACAAACCAAATCGTGAAAGTTTACGACCTGTGCACCTCTTGGCATCGCACTGTCCAAAGTCCTGAATCCACAACAAATAACATTCTTAAATCTCAAATGGTGATTACAAACGATACGCAATACCATGTATTAACTCTTAAACCAGCAAGTAAATCCAGTACAAACAGACATAGGACCACAACTTGAAGTAAAATATATAATGGGTGGAAGCATACCCACATGGCAAGTTGAATAGTTGATGCTGCAGATTCCTCTTCATTTGGTGCATCTGCAAAAAACACAAGTTAAATACTCCAGCTCCCACAGTTAGGATTATAAGCCGCGCATACACAGCCGGGAAAAAAGACATGCAGAAGAATTCAGATTTTCATTTTTACGACCCGAGGATCTAGCTAAAATGAACATATTGAGGACAGTCGGCCTAGCATCATATCTGCAAATCTATAATCTTTAACTTACTCTCTATAAGTTTAAGCTTCTAGACAAGGTGGTTGATTGACACGGTACCAGAGTAGTTCCCTGGGAGAGTGGATGATTGTTGTTCCATTCACTTGATCTACTCTGATACCATGTTAAACAACCATCTTCTCTAAAAGCTCAAAATAATAAAGCGTTCGTTTTAAGCAAGTACAACACCTAAACCTAATTTATCGGACCACAAAGGATTGAAGGTTAGTACATGTACTAACTTTCAATCAAACTCTTTAATGGACAGAAGTTTCTAAACCGCTGTACTGACTTATCAATCTAAAGCAGATAACCATCCCATTGATATACAAGTCAGCTTCTCTACCTAAACAGTAAAACACGAAGGCCTGTCATGCAGCAGTTACGAATTAAACTGGTTCAGGCATAGGCTACTCTTCTTGTAGAGATGTGAGGTAAACTTAGAGTCAAATCAAGAGCTAATTTTTCGTGAAAATGTTCTACCCATCTTGCACTCACGGATAATTAAACCATTCTAAAATATGCAACCCCATCTTGTGAGCTGAAATCTTTTTTTTTTTTGCCATAACACCATAGCACCATGGAGGTTAACAATTTTAGGCCGAACTAATTTATAGTGAGGATACCCTATATGATACGTAGAACATCCTCACTAAAAATTAACTCCTGTTTCAACTCCAGGTCTGCTCTACAACTCCATTAAGAATCAATATACCTATTTCACCAGATGGTAATGTTGCACTTTCATTAACCTTTTCTACTAACGTAAAATATACACTTACACGGTCCCAAATTCTATATACGACAATACGATATACCAAAGAGAAAATAAAGTCTCTTCCGACAGAACCTGACAACAGTAACAATAAGAAATGCTACACTATATGTTGCAAAATATGCTACACACATGCCATAATGCGATTGTAACATGGCAACAGAAAAGAGAATCACAGTTTCGTCTTTGAAATGAACGTGAGCATTTCGTCATGCCAAGACAGTTGGTACATCAATTTGAGCAAATTTCAGGATGTGTAACATTAATCACGTGACTACAAAAAAACGCTAGTTCGCAACTTTGTTGATAAATGGTACATACGGAACATTGTGACAACAAGATATAAACTAGAACCATCTTTGCTTCCCTGCAACACTCTGTTAAGAGTTGCTTACTAGCATTTATCATGCTTATTGTTTACAACATCGTAACAAGGAAAAACCTAACTAACAACTACTCATGTGAAACGTTTCGAGTTGTCTCTTCTAACAAGAGTGTAGTCTGTTTCCCTTGTCCTACTTTACCAAAATACAAAACCAAACATGATTCAAAGAAAAAGAGAGCAAATTTCTCCAACTAATCAAGTTTTCAAAATGAACCCTTGTTAACAACCCTGATGACCAAAAATAAAGAAGAAAAAAAATCATACCTTGATTTCTTGGGAGAGACTCCCATTACCATCTTCACTGTTAAAAAAAAAAAAAAAATTTAGCAATTAAAAACGAACCCATATTTTAAAAGATAAAAGTGAATCAATTTTCAAGCTTCAACCCAAAAATCAAAGCTTAGAAAGTAAAAAGAAAGAGAATGTTTGTTACCTAGGAAATTCACGAAGATTACTGGATTGTCCTCTATGATTAGAAGCGTGACCTTTGTTTCTTCTTGGTTTATTATGACCCATTTTTGATAACTCGCTGCAATCTTACTTATTAGGGTTTTCTGGGAGTAGTTACAGAGAAAGAGAGGAAGAAGTGAGTCAAGTCTCAAGTGACACAGAGCTTACACCTCCTGCTCGGTTTTCTTCTGGGGTTTTGACGAGTTCGAGAAATAAGACAAATCGGTGAGTTATGTGGTTATATTTCCGCCCAACATTTTGCTGCTGATATTCGCCCATTTTCTCCGTTGCAGCGGGCCAGGGATTTCTTTGTGTAGGGTAGGGCCGGTAGGCCAAATGAAAACTTTATACACAAAAAAATCATTTTTTTGCGCCTTATTTGAGCTGATATTTCACACTGAAACACTAGCAGAAAGAAATGTGGATATGTTGATTTCTCGTTAATAACCTGCATGATTTCGGGTTGATATGTTTTCTCGTTTTGCATTTTTCTCATACTTTGCTGTATTTCTGTATCGATGTGCTAGGGCTCTTCCTTCCGCTGCTTTCCCACCACAGGTTGTTCACTTTGATCAATTGATAACGCTTCATCCAGAAACAAAAGGTGTGTCTACAGGTTGGAATCGTTGGATTAAGGATGCATTTCGTGGAGGAAAGAAAGAAGATCAAGATGGGATCAATCAGCAGCTTCATTCTATTCTAAGCACAGCTCCAATGTGGGATAGGTGTGTTTACTTCTATTGCTTGCTTTTCATTTTTGTGGTTGCATTTATGTCTGAAGAAGTTGCCTGGTGTTAAGATACTTGTAAGAGTCCCATTGTTACTGTAAAGTAGATCTACCTGAAAAGGCAAGGATCCATTTCTATCGGATATCAGCATTTCAACAATAGTACACTTTGTTTTGAGCTATTTTCGTTCCTAGAACGTTTGGCATGAGAAAATGAACCTCTTTATCATTTGTGCAGGTTGGAGATGGATGAAAACAAACATCTTCTTGGAGAATTCCTTGAATTTAAAGGAAAAGTTGAGGATGTACTGGCTTTGAGACGGATTAAGAGATCCAAAGTTAGTCGATTGGTCATCCAGAAGTCATCGATGTTTGGCTTTGGTATCTTGAAATAACACTTACATGCATTTTCATTTTAAAACAAATAATTCTAAGCTGATCTTGCTACTGAATGCAATCTTATAACAAACAAAACTTCCATATAAGCATTCCTAAATTTAGGAAAATCCACTTATCACCTAACCTGTGTGCCAAATGTTCAGAATAATGCCATCAGAAATAGTAAACTTGTGAAGTTATTGAAGCTTGAAGGTTTGTTATCCTAATGGGGAAATTTATGAAATGTAGGTCCTTCAGAGCTCCAAGTGCTGTACTCAGCCCGAGATTATCGAAGTGAAGGACTTTCTTCGATTGTTTCTATGTCACTGACAGCATGAAAAATGCACTTCCAGTTGACAGATACATACAATACAGAGCCTTGCAAGTGATACTGATTATTGACCGAAACTAAAGTTGTCTAATTTTGATTTGTCGTCCTTCATTGTATTGAATTTGCTTGCATACAATAGATGTTTAAATCATATCCACTCACTTTGAAAAGTGTTGGTTTTACCACCAATTTACTGGTACCAAGCTTTTCAGTTAGGATTTTCTGTCGAACCAGTCATTGGAATTTGATGGGAAATAATTTTCCGAGATTATTTCCCAAAATGAAGTTCAAGGTGGTAATCATTCATCAATTTCAGAAATATTTTTTTACCAGGATGTCGACTGAATAGAATACGTATTATTTTTTGCTAATAATTTTCTTTGATCATTCCTAAATCCTAATATATCCCAAATGGTCCTGCATAAACGTAGGTGTTCATATTTAGTTATAGAAATATTATGTAAAGCCACCATCGTTATTACTATTGCTTTATGCAGCCTATTCAAGGCGTGTAATTCACTGAAATGTGGATAAGAAACAACATTATGCAAAATAACAATTGTTAGGATGCCTGACATTTGTTTCAGTAACTTTCGTTCCCATCCATGATGCTTGACTGTAATTCCTAATTCACTGTAAACATATTGAAACCTTAGTTGCTGAATGAGGAAAGTGAGATATATCTATTCTATTTGCTTTAAGATCGATCAAGGTGCACGGCAAATCTATACCAATAAAAAAAAAAAATTGTTGTCCATCAAAAAGAAAACTGGAATTGAAGGAAAGAAAATCGACATTCGAATTCCTTTTACTACTTTGGAGACATCAATCTACAAGGCATTCATTAAGGCTCATACTGAATGGGCTGAACTCCTGAATACTGCTAATGCTGAACTGAATGATTTCCCCAACATTATTACGGTACTGAATGGGCTGAATACTGCTAATGCTGAACTGAATGATTTCCCCAACATTATTACGGTTGCTCCAAGCCTTTTACAACCTGTTGTAACTCTCGCACAGGTGTAGCTCAGCTCCTTGAGCACAAGCTATATTGAAGTAGCTTTTGGGAACACTTCTGGCCTGCTGTGGGTCTGAGTTATCCTTTCCGCTTTTAGGAACACACTTCAGCCTGCTGTGAGTCTGAGTTATCCATTCCGTCCAGCTTAAATGCATAAACAAGTTGCACATTTTCTCAAGTCTACAATTTCAAGGCTTGGTAACAAAATAGTTAAATTTTTAAATTTGGTAGGGGTGCGCCAGGCCCTTGCAGTAGTGCAACGCAAGGGCGACGCATGAGAACCCCAATAGCAAGCTATTGTAATGGGAGCTCCCCCATGAAAAAAATTAATTTAATATCGTGTGAGCCGATGGCTCACATATCAGATATTAAACTGATAAGAACAGATACTACACTTGATCTTAGCCAAAAGGCCGAGAAAGGTATGCTCATTCTCTTCCTTCACTTCTCTTTTTATACCATCTCGTTTCCATTCCTCTGCTTTAACTAGTCTATGTGGGACTAAATCTTAAGTTCATTACTTTAGACAAGTTAAGTTTACTTGGGACATATTTGAATTGAGAAGTTTACTTGGGACATATTTGAACTGAAATGAGTCCATGGGCATCGGATGAGCTCAGTTTATTGTAAGACTAGAGAGCAACTTGAGGATTTCATGTGCCTCAGAAGCAAAATCAGATCCAACGGAAGTCCGTGTTCAGGTGACTTCCGAGTGCTGCATCTGTTACGCCTCCAAGGCAGATGCTCAGGTTCTCATAGATTCTGCTTAGAGAATTTTGGGACTTAGCAAAACAAAGAAAATAAAGTGTAATAACAGCAGAACATTCATTAGTAAACAGAAGCAAATCGATTCATATACTGATGGCAAAATGAAACATAGCTATTGTCAGGTTTCAAAGATCACTCTTGACATACTTGTGCAACTGTTGTAAACAAATCACAAGAATTTAAAAAAAGGATGGCCAAAACAACGAACATAGACTAACTGGCCCTGACCATGTCTGTAATTAGAAGAAGTTTTTTTTCTGAATAAACCCTAAGGTCTCACATATCCAACATTAGAGGGCATTATATTGGAGAAAGAGGAGAAAGAGGTGATCAATTAGCAGGGCATTGTGTTCTAAAGATATGTTTTTGATTGAAGGTGGATGATCGTTATGGTTTCTATTATAATTTGGATGTTTCAGTACTGTATTGGGATGTACTTGAATATGCCTAGTATTTCAACCACAGATTGTGACTATAACAGCCTGGTTCGAGATGGTATATTGTGAGTGATTCTGTATTTTAGGAATTGGACTATTTACCAGCTCCTTTGATTCTTTGCTGAGTACTGCTATGCCTGAATGATGTGAGGTCTTGTGCGTATATAATGGTTACTGAGCTTCATAGTCGGACATGTTTTACAAGTTTTGTGTTACATAGCCTTGCAACTACCATCTCCAATATCATGACTTCTGAAGTAGGCTTTTGCTACCATGGAAGAGGAGCTTGGTTTACCCATAAAAGGGATATTCTCAGCTATATCTCTGGAGCATATGCTGCAGCAAATTGCCCTGGTCTGGGAAGCAGTGCTGGAAGCTTGAATAAACAGATAAGCCGGTAGAGTAAATCACATGAGTGTTTCTTAGAAACACAAAGTTTGAAATTGAACATTGTTGGGTTCCTCTCAGAAAGAAAGAAACCCTCAAAAAAATATGCGTATGCCGCTTCTAAACAGCAAGCACACGGTATTCTTCCTATTCTATGATTATCATTTGGTGAGGGGAAGTGCTAAGTATATACAAAGCAATCTGTGGAATTATGCTTCATATTCTGTGGGACTGAACTCTTTTGTTACTTCAACTGAAACTTAAAGTAAACCGAAGGATCAGTATGGGCTTCAAAGCTTCTACTAAATGATTATCATTTTGTTCCCAGGGAGATGTGAAAGGAAAGGTTGTCTGCCTAATGGTGCAGCACCAGAACAATTCAGCAACATGAATATGAATAAGATTTCCAATTAAACAAATATCAAGTCATGAGATTTAGAACCAAAAAAAATAAAAAATCATATGAATATCAATTGATCAAAGTCGATTTGATACGATGAATAGCTTTGCTGAACTCAAAGCACAGAAAAATATCTCTCCATACTCTCATGTTTCTTCAGATGAATAGCTTTGCTGAACTCAAAGCACAGTGAAATATTAGAATGCGCGACTGCTAGATCCTTAGAAAATTTTGCAAGCTAAGCAGGAGCAGAGCTTCTGGCGCATTCCACAGAAGCAGGAACAGAGATTCTGGCTCATTTCCAAAATAAGCACAAATGCAAGGTTTGGCTTAGTGAGATTGACAGGGGCCGCGCGGACGCGTACCCCCTCAGTAACAAAATATGACGTAGACTCTCCCTCTTGGGGAGATCTTAGGCGAGCAGCGCTCCTTAGTGTGCAATGGAGGTCGCTAACCTAGGCCATGGACCTTCTTGATCATCCATAGACCCCGTCCAGGTAAGTATGCTCCTACGAGCCCATGTCTCAATTATTTGTAGTATCTCTTTTCTCATCTCTTGTATGAACGTAAACAATGTGGGTTTAATCTGGTTGGGTGATTCATTGTCTGGATTTTTAAAACGTATAATAATTTGGTGAACTTCCAACGTTCAGCACCAGTGGTCTAGTGGTAGAATAGTACCCTGCCACGGTACAGACCCGGGTTCGATTCCCGGCTGGTGCATTTTTCCTTTTGTTTCTGTGCAACACTCATAATCTGAGACACAACTCGTGAAGCAGGTGATTGCAAACGTTTAATTTTCATTAAATGCTATTTTGTTTTTATTTTTTATCATTTTGTTTCTATGCAACACATATAATCTGAGACACAGTTCGTGAAGCAGTTGATCACAGACCATGAGATCGAAACATTTCATTTTCATTAACGAATGCCAAACGCTGATACTCCTCAGTCCAGTGAGTATACTAATGTTTGCTTTCAAAATCAAGTTTGTAACTTTGTTGATAAATTAGCTAAAAATTTGCTTGTGCAGAAGTTAGTAGCCATGACCGGCTAGATGCCTTTCCGGTCTTCTTTATATAGTGTTGGCTAAATGCTTGGAGCTTGTTTAAGTTTGTGAATTGTGATAGAATGCTTCATTTAATGATATTCTTCTCCTTTTCATTTCAGTAAACCATTGCTGAATGCTGTCCATTGGATCACCCAGGGGATTATATTACCAACCATACCATTGCTTAAGTTTACAAACACCTCATTAAGCGTCTCCAAAACAACAGACATAGCACTAGAAATAACAAATTTAGTAGAAAAGTTAGAACCATATGTCAGATTTGATTTTTCATATCTCAATAGAGTGCTCACAGAGTGTGTATATATACATACATTAGAGGTAAACTAGTTCAAATCAAAGGTCCTATACATAAGGTCTGTTACAACAGGATGGACCAGTTCAGCAGTTGTGATCAGGATGGACCAGTTCAGCAGTTGTGATCACTGGTAGTCCGAGTCTTCAGCTTGGTCTCTGACACGCCCCCTCAAGATGGACGTCTCGTGAGAAGGCCGATCTTGGTTTTTAACTGCTGAAAGCGCGAATGAGATAGAGGCTTGGTAAGAGGATCAGCAAGTTGATCGTCAGAGGAGACATGAGCAACACGCAGCGCACCATTGTGCACTTGGTCACGTATGAAGTGGAAATCAATGGCTACATGTTTCATACGGGAGTGAAAGACAGGATTGGAGCCAATTGAGTTGCTCCCACATTATCACAGTAGATAACTGGACATTTCGGCAGTGAAACATGTAGATCAGAGAGAAGGTACGTTAACCAATTGAGTTCAGAAGCGGTGTTAGCTACCGCTCGATATTCAGCTTCAGTGGATGAACGGGCAATTGATTTCTGTTTCTTGGAGCTCCAAGAAATTGGATTGCGACCAATATAGATGATGTATGCACTTGTTGATGAGAAATCATCTTTGTTTCCGCCCCAATCTGCATCAGAGTAGGCTTGCAGATTGGTTGAATGTGTTTGATGAAGATGGTCTGAAAAAGCATGTAAGTGTATTGGGGATGCCTTGTAAATCTGAAGGCCATCGTTGATGGTTCCACATAAGTAACGGAGGAGTCTCTTCACAAATTGCCAATGGAGTGTAGTAGGACGATGCATATATTGAGACAGCTTGTTCACAGCATAGCTCAAGTCTGGTCTCGTAAGAAGGAGGTATTGGAGACTGCCTACCAGAGCTCGATAGTCAGTTGGGTCTGACAATGGAGAGCCTGAGTGTAGGCTTAATGCTGGTGTAGTGGGTATTGGGGTGAGTACCGGCTTGGCATTCAACATTTTGTATTTAGCTAGAAGATCAAGAATGTAACGCCTTTGGGATAGCAAGATACCTTGTGAATTTGGAACCACCTCAATGCCCAAGAAGTAGGATAAGAATCCAAGGTCCTTGATGGAAAATCGTTGAGCTAGTGTGTCAATGAAGTGATTGACATGAGCTTGATTGTTACCTGTGACTATGATGTCATCGACATATACCAGCAAATAGATGAGTACACCTGAGCTTTGAAGGACAAATAATGAAGTATCAGCATGTGAGTTTTTGAAACCACTTTGAAGAAGGAAAACACGTAGTTCATGATACCAAGCTCTTGGAGCTTGCTTCAAACCATAAATAGCTTTCTGAAGCTTGCAAACATAAGAAGGATTGTCATGATCAACGAATCCAGGAGGTTGCTGCATATAGACAACTTCAGATAGTCGACCTTGCAAGAATGCATTGTTGACATCAAGTTGTCTTAGATTCCAATTGCGAGAGATTGCAAGACTCAGGACTACTCTCACAGTGGTTTGTTTGACCACAGGACTAAACGTGTCCAAATAATCAAGTCCTGGCCTTTGATGAAACCCTTTTGCAACTAAACGTGCTTTGCGTCTGGCGATTGAACCATCTGAGTTGCGTTTGGTGCGAAATATCCATTTGCAACCTATCACATTTTGAGTTGAGTCAGGTGGAACAAGGATCCAAGTGGCATTGCTTACTAAGGCATTGAACTCTTCAGATATGGGAGCGCGCCATTGCGGTGTAGCTAAAGACTGAGTTGCAGTGGTAGACTCGGCATCATCCAGCGCAGCAAGGGTAGCAACTAGATTCATCTTCTGAACCGGCTTGTATATGTTATTCTTGGCACGCGTAGTCATGGAGTGAGTTGGCATTTGGAATGGTGCAGCAGAAGACGTAGAGGCTGCTGGAGGTGATGAAGGAAGCAAACTGACGTCAGTGGGTGGTGAAGGAGCTTCCACGGAAGGACTTTGTGGAGGATCAACCTCAGGAGGTGTTATCAGTGGCTGGGAAGGAGGGTCTGGCAGTACACTAGGAACCCGTGGAGGGATCCACGTATCTATGAGAGCAGTTGAGTTGTTTTGGCTATGTTGAGACAATTTTGTATAAGGAAATTGGGTCTCTACAAATTTGACATGTCTCGAGATATGAATTTTAGAGCTGGTTGGGTCTAGGCAGAAATACGCACTCTGAGTGAGGGAATAGCCCAGGAAGACACATGGAGTGGATTTGGGTTCTAATTTGTGGCTTGTATATGGCTGGAGGCATGGATAACATAAGCAACCAAAGATTTTCAGTTTAGAGTAGTTTGGTGTGGTACCAAAGATAAGCTGGAAAGGTGAGTGAATTTTGAGAGTGGATGTAGGCATCCGATTAATTAGATAGACTGCAGTGGCCAAGGCATAAGGCCAATACGTGAGTGGTAGGGAAGAATGAGACAAAAGAGCAAGACCCGTTTCCACAATGTGAAGATGTCTTCTCTCTGAGAAGCCATTGTGTTCAGGAGTGTGAGGTGGAGAAGTAAGATGTGTGATGCCAGAGGAAGATAGAAACTGGCGCATGCCTATGTATTCTCCTCCATTATCAGAGTAAAGTGTTTTGATTTTGAAGTTGAAGTAATTTTCTACAAGGGCTTTAAATTTGATGAAGACTGGAAGGACATCAGATTTATGATGCAAAGGGTAAAACCAGATATATTTGGTGTAATGATCAACAAAGATGACATAGTCTTTGAGTCGATTTGTAGAGTACACAGGAGAGGTCCAAACATCAGAGAAGATTGTTTGTAGTGGCTGTGTTGAAACAATAGAAGAAGTGGAGAAAGGGAGCTTGTGGCTTTTATTACAAAGACAAGAATTACATGAAAGAAATGAAGAAAAACTTGGAAACTGTCCTAGATTATTAACTGAAAGAATGTGCTTGAGGATAGGCAAAGCTGGATGCCCAAGCCTATGATGCCAGCAGGAGGAATTCACTTGTAATGAGGAAAAGGCAGTCTTTGGAGATTTCGGCCACTCATAAACACCCTCTTTAGTTGGTCCTTCCATCAGCGTCATTCCGGTGCGAAGGTCCTTAACAAGAAAAGAAGAATGTAAGAATTCCACAGAAACATTATTCGATTTGCAAAATTGAGAGACTGAAATTAAGTTCTTTTGCATAGATGGCACACATAAGACATCATTAAGAGTAAATGAGGAGTTGGAAGAAGTAAGAGTTGCTGAACCAGAGTGCGTAATAGCTAGGTTGGTGCCATCTCCAATCATAATGTCATCAGTGCCTGAATAAGGTGAATGGAGTGACAAGTTCTCAAAATCACTGGTCACATTGTGGGAGGCTCCACTATCAAGAAGCCAAGCAGGATTGGATGGACGATGAGCGGCTGCATTTGCTTGAGGTTGCCAAGGGGTAGTTGGTGCTGATTGGTTGGTTGGTGATGCTGGAACAATGTTGAAAGATGGACAGTGTTTGGCTGAATGGCCTTGGACACGGCAGATTTGGCATTTTCCAAGATAAGGCCGTGGGTGCCAGGAGGAATTGTTTGAGGTGTCCGTATGTGGAAGAGGTAACCTTGGTGCTCGATAATGTTGTTGTGAAGATGAGGGTGTATATGGTCCGCGCCAAGGGGTGGTGGAGTTTGGCTGTGACGGAGCGCGCCATGGCTTTGCGTTTCTGTAGACAACATTGGCTGTTGCTGGGAAGTGATGTTCCTCATTGGCTGCACTTTGAAGGGTGGCTTCAAAGTTGAGAAGCTTCTCATGAAGCTCTTCAAACGTAATCGTCGTATCTCTGGCTTGAACTGCACGAACCAGTTCTTTGTAGTCTTGATTTAAGCCATCAAGGATCTTATCCGTGATATCTTCTATGTCCATAGGAGAACCAAGTAGAGCTAGTTCATCAGCTCTGGTTTTCACTGATTGCATAAATTCAGTGATTGTGAGGGATCCTTTTGTGAGTGTTTTGAGGGATTGTTTAAGTTGTTTGATACGCCCTCTGGATGGTTTGGCGTACGTGTTTGTAAGGATTGTCCAAGTCTCTCTTGAAGTTTTGGCATTGGCAATGAATGAAATGATTGGGGGAGATAAGGAGCCAACAATGGCATTTAGAATGAGTTGATCTTGTCTGTGCCAGACTGCAAAGGCAGGATTTGGAATTGAGACACCGGCTTGATCAAGCACTGCTGGTGGAGCTGTTGAGGATCCATCAATGTATTTGATGAGATCATATCCATTAAAAAGAGTTTGAAACTGTATCTTCCACGAGATATAGTTGGTTGGAATGAGCTTTAATGGTGCTTGTGCAGCAACATTTATGCTGATAAGAGAAGGATTCATGGTGGTGGTGTTGATGGCATTTGCCATTTGGGTGGTGGGTTGGAAATGAAAAACAAAATTTTGGATCAGAGCTCTGATACCATGTCAGATTTGATTTTTCATATCTCAATAGAGTGCTCACAGAGTGTGTATATATACATACATTAGAGGTAAACTAGTTCAAATCAAAGGTCCTATACATAAGGTCAGTTACAACAGGATGGACCAGTTCAGCAGTTGTGATCAGGATGGACCAGTTCAGCAGTTGTGATCACTGGTAGTCCGAGTCTTCAGCTTGGTCTCTGACACCATATAGGCTTTCTTAAGCACATCTAACTCGCGATTTTTCTCTTCAAGATCTACTTGGACCTTCTCAGATGCCGCCTCAGCCTCATTCACCCCTTCAGTAGCAATACCTACCTCGATCAAAAGCTTGGTATGAATACTCTTCTTCCTCTAAACCACCTTGGAAAGACGCGCATGTTCACCCTCCAAATCGGCAATCTGCTTGGGAGGACGCATGAGTGCATCATGGCTACTCCTCACCCTTTCTAGTAAATCGCTCAACCACTTCACTGGGAACTTAAGAGTCACATATGACTGGATTGAGGTTGCCCATTCTTACAAGGTGGAAGCACTTGGAGATTCTCCTCAACACGAGAAAAACCGTCTACGACTTTCAAACGGTTCTTGTTAAAAGAAGTTAAAAAGTTTTCATATCAAGGATTCCAGGATCAACCATATGGTTATACCACTCAACAATGTCTCTACAGGTGATAGCCAGAGCAGACGGAAGCTAAACCCATGAATGCAAACATAGCTCCTGCCTGCACCCGCCTCCCCGGCCTCGACAACCTTGGAAAAACAGTACTTCGGATCCTCGGGTTTGGCCAGTAAAGCAGCATCATCTTCCGCATTTTGAGAATGAGAGCCGACACTTGTCGGAAACATTCGAGCGCTTGGCACCATTAGCTGCCGGAATCGAATGTCTTAAATACCAAGGTGTCGTGCTTATCCATGTCCTGAAAATAAAGAGGGAGATATACAAAGGTCCCAGTAAGGGCGTGCTAAAAAACCGAAAAGATAAAGTAAAAAAATAACAAAACAACAATAAAAAAAATAAAAGGGAACGTAGGGGTATATTAATATCGGAGAGAGGGACTTCACAACAGGCTCACGCGTATCATATCGAGATGCAGAAGAACTAGTAGATGACTCGGAATCACTCAAAAATTCTAAGCAGGAATGACAAAAAAAAAAAAAAAGTAATGACACATCGAGAACACGAAGTGTTCCGCATATAGTATCAGAGAAAATGACTTAAGATTTAATGTTTTTAGTCTTGGATAAAATGGGTTTAGGATTAAGGGGTCACTAAAGAAAATTAGCACATTTTCACTATTTGTGAATAAACCTTTAGTCTCATATTGAAGAAATTAAAGATTTTCCTCTCCTTATTACTTAAATTTACATCTAAGGGAGGGCCCTTAGGGGTTTAGATTATTTTGTGTATGGGAGAGGACTAAGACTATGGGCTAGTTGGTGCAACCATACAATTCACATACGCACGGTGCTTCGCATCGAAGCACGCCGACGTTCGTCCGGTCAGTCGGGCTCGGGTGCGGGTCAACCAAGACTTATCTTTTTGGACAAAATATTTTAAATTATTTCCTTAAAAGAATTTAAAACTAAATTAAATTTTGTTTTTAATATGGGGGGCGTCTGACCCGACGAGTATAAGTCTTGTCATAATGGAAAATAAATTTTGCCCGTTTTATTACCGTTCAAAATTAAATTTTGCACATAAATTTTTATTTTCATTCATTACTACATTGATTTCACTCCCCATCTCTGCCTATAAAAGAAAAAAGAGTTCCTCATTTCAAAGCACACCAGAAGCAGCTACTATCCTGACTTATTTTTCCCTCTTCCTGCTTTGTTTTGCGCACTGCTTGTTTATTTCCCTTTCATCTTGTTGTTAAGTTCGTTTGAGGGTGATTTGTATTGTGCTTATACAAGTCATAACGGGCAGTTCTATCCTTGACACATCTCCGCTGTGGGGATATATCATCTCTCATTCTTGAGGAGTACCCGCGGATTATTGTGTTAAGGACAATTTGCTGAGCAAGTGTCTTTGTCCATTGTGTGTATATCAATTCAGAGATTTCATTAACCTTAACATCTTCTTCTGTTTAGTATTTTTATTGTTGCAGATCCAACAATCTTAACACAATATTTACTTCTTCTGTAACAATGGGAAAAAATGACGTTGACAGACCAGAAAAATTCAGTGGCAAAGATTTCAAAAGATGGCAATCAAAAATGTTGTTATTTCTGAGTTTTCATATGTTATATGAATTAGTTCTGAAATCTTTTGATGAGGGTTTGAATGATCCTGGAAATGAAAGGGAGTTGGAAAGTTGGGCTAGACATAATTATATGGCAAAAAATCATATTCTGAATTGTTTAGAAGATACACTGTATGATTTTTATAATATAAAAGACAACTTTTCTGCTTTTGATTTATGGGCTGCTTTAGAGGCAAAATACCAAGCTGAAACTGCTGGAAGTAAGAAATTCTTGGTAGCTAGGTTCCTGGAATACAAAATGTCAAATGACAAATTTGTGGTTGATCAATTCCTTGAACTTCAGCATATTATCAATGAAATTCTTGCTGAAGGTATGGTGATAGATGAAACGTTTCAAGTGTCTGATGTGATTGAGAAATTACTGTCTTCCTGGTCTGAATACAAACGTAGATTGAGACATGAAACTGGTGAAGTCAGTATGGTTGATTTGGGTAAGAAGATTCAAGTGGAAGAATTACTGTGCTCCAAAGACAAAAACATATCTTCTGCAAGGGACATGTCCAACAAGGCTCATGTAGTTGAACACAAGTCTTCTAATACTGAAAAGGGCGACAACATCAAACGCAACCCTAAGCCTTGTCATCACAAAAAAGGTATATTTCAGAAAACCAAATCTGGCATTGGTAAATTTAAAGGTGTTTGTTATGTTTGTGGAACTCCTGACCATATGGAAATACATTGTAGAAAATGGACTTTAATAATAAGAAAAACAATGTTAATTTGGTTGAAATCAACAAAACAGAGTTTTCTTGTACGGTGTCTGAAGATAATTTGGTAACCAATGTGAGAGATTGGTGGGTAGAGTCTGGTGCTACCAAGCATGTCTGTGGAAACAGAGATTTGTTCACCTCCTATCAGAAGGTAGGAGAAGGGGAGAAACTCTACATGGTTAACTCGTCTACAGCACAAGTTGCAGGAAAAGGCAAAGTTGGGCTAAAGCTCACTTCTGGCAAGACTCTCACATTAAATGAAGTTCTTCATGTTCCGGACATCTGCAAAAATCTTGTTTCTTGTGGTGTTTTAGATGATAACTGTTTTAAACTTATTTTTTCATATGGGAAAGTTAAAGTCACTAAGGGTAAGGATTATGTAGGTAAGGGTTACAAGACTGAGGGTCTCTACAAACTTAATGTAACCTCTGATGAAATGAATAAAATTGATTATTCTGCTTATGTTTGTGTGTCATTGAATGTTTGGCATGGTAGACTTGGATATGTAAACTATAAGTCAATGCATAAACTGGATAGCATAGGCTACATACCCAAATTTAGTTTGGATAATGAACATAAATGTGAAGTATGTGTAGAATCAAAATATGCTAAAAAACCTTTTAGAAAAAATATTAAGAGAAATTCTAAACCCTTAGAATTAATTCATTCAAACCTAGTTGACATGAAATCAGTTCAAACTAGAGGTGGTAAGAAATGTTTTGTCACTTTTATAGATGATTGTACGAGGTACTGTCACATATATTTACTTAAAGGTAAGGATGATGCCTTAGAATCCTTTAAGATGTATAAACTAGAAGTTGAAAACCAAATGAGTGCTACCATTAAAACTGCTAGGTCTGACCGTGGTGGTGAGTATGTAATTCTTATAGGAGATTTTTACATAAAACACGACATTATACACGAACTAACCCCTCCTTATTCACCATAATCTAATGGTGTGGCTGAACGGAAGAACCGAACCCTTAAGGAGATGATGAATGTCATGTTAATTAGTTCAGGATTACCTGCAAACTTGTGGGGGGAGGCCGTCCTCTCAGTTTGCTATGTCTTGAACAGAGTACCCTTTAAAGGATCAGACAAAACTCCATATGAGTTACGGAAAGGTAGACAACCTTCTTATGCATACTTTAAATTGTGGAGGTGTTTGGCTAAGGTTTCCATTCCTTCACCTAAGAGAACCAAGATAGGACCCAAAACTGTTGATTGTGTCTTCATAGGGTATCCTAAACATACTACTGCATATAAATTTATGGTTGTAAGTTCTGAAATTTCTGAAATTGGTGTGAATACTATTATGGAATCTAGGGATGTTGTGTTTTTTGAAAATGTTTTTCCATTGAAATCTGACTTTCGCATGATATGTGTTGGTCCCTTCGACTAGTCAGACATTACCTTTAGAGGAAGATGGATTTGAATTTGAGCCTAAAAGAGGTAAAAGACTTAGAACTGAAAAATCTTTTGGGCCAGACTTCATAACATGCTTAGCTGAGACTGATCCACAAACTTATAGAAAATCCATGACTTCTTCTGAAGCTCCATGGTGGAAAGAATCCTTCATTAGTGAAATGGATTCCATTATACATAATGGTACTTGAGAGATTGTAGATTTACCTCTAGGGTGTAAACCCATAGGTTGTAAATGGATCTTCAAAAGGAAACGTAAGGTAGATGGAACTGTGTAAAAATACAAAACTAGATTAGTAGCTAAAGGTTATAAACAGAAAGAAGGTGTAGATTTCTTTGATACTTATTTACCTATTACGAGAATTACTTCTATTAGGATGTTAATTGTTATTGCTGCCATTCATAACTTAGAGATACATCAAATGGATGTAAAAACAACTTTTCTAAATGGCGAATTAGATGAAGAAATTTATATGGACCAACCTGAGGGATTTGTAGTGAAAGGTTGTCAAAACAAAGTTTGTAAACGGAAAAAATCTTTGTATGGTTTGAAACAAACACCTAAACAGTGGCATGCAAAATTTGATCATGTAATGAATTCTAGTGGTTTTAAAATCAATGAATCTAAAAAGTGTGTTTGTACTAAACTTGTGAATGATGCATGTGTGATTGTATGCTTGTATGTTGATAATATGCTTATACTTGGTACAAACATGGATGTAAGTAATTCTACGAAGAACATGCTAAATGAGAACTTTGACATGAAAGACATAGGCCCCGCTAATGTGATCTTAGGGATGAAGATTAGAAGAAATTCTAATGGATATAGTCTTAGTCAATCTTATTATGTTGAATTAGTGCTTAAAAAATATAATCAGTTTGATTTTAAACCTGCTTGTACTCCATATGATCCTTGTTGTAGACTCAAAAAGAATAAGGGTAATGGAGCTTCACAACTTGAATACTCACGTTTTATAGGAAGTCTGATGTATTTGATGAATTGTACGAGAACGAATATTGCTTATGATGTGAGTAGGTTGAGTAGGTATACATGTAATCCAGGGCAGGAGCATTGGGATTTACTTATTAGAGTGTTAAGGTACTTGAAGTACACGTTGAACTTTTGTTTAAATTATGAGAGATACCCTGCAATCCTTGAAGGATTTTGTGATGCAAACTGGATATCAGACTCAGAGGAGTCTAAGTCTACTAGTGGATATGTTTTCACTCTAGCATGTGGGTCTGTATCTTGGAAGAGTTCCAAATAGACATGTATAGCTCGATCCACTATGGAATCA
The DNA here is from genome assembly GCA_023531435.1 of Papaver californicum. Classification (NCBI taxonomy): domain Eukaryota; kingdom Viridiplantae; phylum Streptophyta; class Magnoliopsida; order Ranunculales; family Papaveraceae; genus Papaver; species Papaver californicum. Next base: position 1,822,139 of record JAJJMC010001317.1, read on the forward strand.
GAGTTTGTTGCGTTAGATAAAGCAGAAGAGGAAGCCGCTTGTCTAAGATGCTTTTTAAAAGACATTCCTCTTTGGCATAGGCCTGTGCCAGCTATATCTATACATTGTGATAGTCAAGCTGCAATAGCTAATGCTAAAAACAACAACTATAATGGGAAGTCTATACACATTCGTAGAAGACATAATTCCCTAAAACAACTAATCTCAATTGGCGTTATTATGTTGACTTTGTGAGGTCTAAGGGGAATATCGCTGACCGTTTGACGAAAGGTTTGTCCAAGGAGATAGTTAGTAATGCATCAAGGGGGATGAGACTTAAGCTCATTAAATAAACTTGCCATGAAGGATACTCAACCTTGCTGACTGGAGATCCCAAGATCAAGGTTTTGAATGAGACAACTAATTTGTGGTGGGTTAAAGGAAACACTATCAGAGAATTTTATTCTCTGTCCCTATCCCTATGGTGTAGACGTGATAGTGTGACTGCATGTGAAGGATGACTTTTATTAAGTCTTAATGATTTTTATAGTTTCAATTTAAGATTGAAGTGGGGTGTAGCAGTAAACACTCTTGATGGAACTCACCTATCTGAATGTGGAAGTGGGCCGCTTCCTATGAGAATTGAGTTGATTCTCTAGAGCATTTTGAGAAACAAGATACGTCCAGGGCCAAAATGGACACAACGGCACGAACTTGACAGCACCTAGAGTAATATCACGCGTGGAAGTTATTATGAACTACACCAAACGATGGCAGTTCAAGACATCGCGTTCACTTTCCATCAAGTAGTTCCGGTAATTTCTCACTAAGCAAAGGTTCAAGACCTTATGGACACCTATTGCCTATAGTGGTATTTCTCGCTATTCAGATTTTTTATTTTCATCGTGTTTTCATTCATATGGGGGATTGCTAGAGAAAATGGGCTTAAAATTTATTGTTTTTGGTCTTGGATAAAATGGGCTTAGGACCAAGGGGTCACTAAGGAAAACTAGCACATTTTCACTAGTTGTGAATGAACATTTAGTCCCACATTGGAGAACCTAAAGATGTTACCTCTCCATATTACTTAGAAATTTGCATCTAAGAGAGGCCCCTTAGGGGTTTAGACTCTTTTGTGTATGAGAGAGGACTAAGGCTATGGGCTAGTTGGTGCAACCATACATTTCACACACGCGCGGTGCTTCGCACCAAAGCACGCACGCCGCCGCCGTCCGTCCGGTCGGGCTTGGGCTCGGGTGCTGGTGCGGTCAACCAAGACTTATCTTTTTGGACAAAATATTTTAAATTATTTCTTTAAGGATTTAAAACTAAATTAAATTTTGTTTTTAATATGGGGGGGGCGCCTGACCCGACGAGTATTATTCTTGACCGTTTTCTTACCAAAAACTAATCAATTCACAAATAATTTTTTTGATTAATTATAAAATTAACTTTCATTGATTACTGGCTGATTTATCTCCTATTCTCGCTTATAAAAAGAACCAGAATTTTTCATTTGAACTTACACCAGAAGCAGCTACTATCCTGCCTTCTTTTCCCCTCTTCCTGCTTTGTTTTGTGCACTACTTGTTTACTTCCCTTCTGTAATCAAAATTGTTGTTGAGTTCGTTTGAGTGGGTGACTAGTATTGTGCTTATACTAGTCATATTGGGCAGTTCTATCCTGGACACATCTCCGTTGTGGGGGTATAACATCTCTCATTCTTGAGGAGTACCCGCGGACTATTGTGTTAAGGACAATTTGCTGAGCGGGTGGCTCTGTCCATTGTGTGTATATTAATTTAGAGATTTTATTAACGTTAACATCTTCTTCTGTTTAGTATTTTTATTGTTGCAGATTCAACAACATTTTATCCGGGGCAAGCTTATTATCCTTCGCTACATCTTTCGCTAGTTTGATATGACCAGATGCATATAATTCCCCGTGTAGAGACTCTTGTTGAAGAAATAAAGCCAAAAACATGCCTAAAAATCATGTGTTGATAGGTGTATCTGGCATTGGTGAGCATAGATCCTGACCCGAAGACTTATAGAGAAAATAAAAATAGATAGAACAATCACTTAAACGCTTTCCATCATTGCACACAAAGCGATTAAAAATATCCCTGATAGTCATAAAAGAAAGGAAAAGATGGAAGAGGAGCAAGCCCCTGCTCAAAACCAAGCTGGCGAGCCACTCAATCCGAGGTGCATGTAAGACCGAGCTACAAATTGAGCCATGTAAAATCCTGGAATATAGTCAGGCAATACCGCTGAAACTGAATCGAAATCATGGAGGAGTAAAATCTATGAAGAACCAATATCACGTCTGAAATATCGGTTGTGAAATCATAATGAATGTGGGTCGTGATAAAGAAAAGGCTTAAGCTCCTTTGATGTGTCCATATAATCGGTCATCTTATTCTTCGCTTTCGGACCTTTCTTATGGTAAAGAGAAATGCGGGGATAACTATAAGGAACTTTGGTGACATGAGAAAGGGTTTTGTCATCATGGTAGACGTTCTTTTCCCGGAAGACGTGAAGAGTATTAATTGCGGGTTAAGTAGAGATAAAATGCTCCAATAACCCCACCTGCAAAAAAATGGCAGGAACGAAGGCTTTCACCTCATAAAAAGCGTCAATGCGGCGGGTATTTAAAGCAAATAGATCCCAGATAATCGTATAATCCAACTAATAACATGGGCGTTAAAGGAAAGGAAATAAAATATCGCGCGACATCAATATGTCCATAGGGATGAGATCGTTATTGATCGTATCGCACGGAATGTGTTCAAAAACATTATGATAAAGCAAATAAATAAGAAACACAACTAATTCAGCACGAGGGTTACCTTTTCTATGAAGAAGAGGCCTGCGCTTACCGTCCACCACAGTCGGGCCCAGTGTTTCACCCAAATAGGAAAATAACACATTTAGCAACCTTGGTAATAATTTCAGGAGATGTGTCGGTTGTGATGACCACTTTGGACAAAGTGAGGGCTGTGTGAGCTTCCATGGAGGATGGAAAGAGTTAGCAGAGGACGCACTGTAACCTTAGCTTTTCCCTTTTCCTTGACCTGGGGGAGAGGGGTATTTTCCACGTATACTCTTTCCATCCTAGACATGGTTTTACAAGTGACCAGATAGGAGAATAAATCACTATCGTCTTGGCGCATGACCTCGTGGACGATAGCCTCGTGATAAAGTTGAGTACCGTGTATAAGTAATCCCATCAAAACAACGTATTCTAAAATATAAGTAGCTTTACCCTATGTAAAAAAAAAGAACAATCAACATCCAACGCGAGTAAAGGCAAACAAGATCACTCTTATCCCGGGTGATTTCTATACATCTCGATACGTCTATTGCATCCTCAATACCAAGCGTGTGAATGGTATCGACGTGACTAGGTTAAAGCATGTGTAGCCGATCCAAAATCCCCGTATAGGGGAAGTTTCTGCAGAGGAACGTAATTGTGTGTTTGGGAGGATATAGTCACCGCACGGTGGATGGACAAATGAGGAACTTTGTGCAAAGGCAACACTATGGGATTGTTTATTTCAAGAAGAATGAGTTACTCTGTTGATATAGTCAAATGTGATACGTAGGGGTTTGTAATACGCATGACAAGGAATTCATCGGTGCTAGGCATCTTGTTACCTTCTTCAAACTCCATGGGAATTAACATGCGTGAAAGACGGTTAATGTATCGACCCCAGCATTTTCAAACAATTTATGTGCAAAATATTTATAAAATAAGTGATGGAAAAAGTGTTAAAACCTGTGAAAAACCAAAAAAATATAAAATTATAATTTTCATATATACAAACTTACGAAGAGGTTCTCCTCCCAAAGTACTATCTTAAAGCTTTTCTATCAGCATTTTTATGAGACGGATTAGTTTCAAGGAGTCAAAATGCTTGGATTGGTGTGTAATGTTGTTCACTCCTTTAGTATTAGTATTTGCCTTTGCCTATGTAAGTCCATCTGGGGTTGACTATTCACCAACACCTATCAAGATCCTTGATGATTTGGTTTTCACTCCCTTTACAAACGAGCTAAACTTCTCTTCAAAGATTTTTTTCATCTTTGGATCCTTTTTTGCTTTCTTAAATTTGACCATATTTGTGTAATCGTCAACTAATTTTACTAAATACAAGGAATGACTATAATAATGAAAACACATAATGTTCTAAATGAATTGTTGTGGGTAGGTCACCTTTTTGGGTTGTATCAAGAATAACACTTCGTTTTGTAGGTAATGGGTGAGATGTTTCAGCTTCATTGAGAAATTGGGTGAGTCCAAATGAGAATTCAAACCCACCTAGAGTTGTTTTCAAATGTAAAAAAATAATAATGGAAGTATAAAATATCATTTTTTATCAGTATGAAAAGTCTAAATTTCATGAGCAATACTATACATGACATTAGTTGTAATGCCATCTATATGAACTACTTGTGAAAAATATACAACAATGTATAAAATAAAGGGAAATTTACCATCTTTGGTATGCGAAAATTGGGAGTCTGTGTCCGGTATCCCCCACCCCCATACTCTTCAGGTGCTTCTTCATCCTTCTATTGTGGTGCTTCCAGCCCTTGTGGTAGTTCATCGTGTTCTTGTACTTGTAGACGGTTCTCTAATTTTTCTTTTTAGCCTTTGAAAATTTCTTCCAGTGTTGTCTCCATAAGGTGAAAATATTTAAGACATAACATCTACCTTCTCTCGTTTACCCTTTGATCTCAACATGTTCTTTCCACTTCTCAAGATCATTTGATTCCACGTAGCGTGTTTAACCCATCTTCCTTTTCTACAATCAAAACAACATTTTCCTTCTCAAGATTTATAACTCTCTTTTCCATTATTTTTAGTCTTGATTATTGTTTGATTAGAGTTATTACTTTATTCTCGTAAACATCATCCAATGAGATTTTAAAATCATGACCAAGTATGATTTTTCCAAACTACAACCAATAAAATAAATATTTTGAACAATCAACATACAAAAGAAATCAAGCCATAATAGGTAAAAATCAATATTTTTGAATTTTGGAATTTGTACATGTTATAGTTGTGACTTTGTATAAGGGAATTTATCAATCGGCGCAATAGCTTTCTAGATATTCCTAGCATCCCATATTGCAAAATAAGAACTTTCGGACCAGCGATGAAATCATTGTTCAAATTTTTGTTTTGTAATAGATTTTTTTATGAAACAAGACAGAAGACAAATCATGCGTTAGAAGGCATGACAAACACTGATTTCATGCCACATGACAAATTTTAGGCCAAATACACATTTTAGATCACATGACCAATCTCAGCCACAAGGATCAGATTGGTTACAAAATCTGACGTAGATTTGGTCCAATCGATCAGTTTTGGCACAAAATAAGTTTTAAGCTTGAGGCTCATCAGGTCACAAAAATTTAATACGACAAGACAAATTTTGGATCAATTACTTGATTTTGTAACCTTTTTTTTATTTTAAATCCGATTCATCAAGATGTCATTAAGTCGGATTCAAGAAACAATCGAACAATTATTCTTCAATCCAGGGCAGAACCAGGGCTTGACGTCTCCTAGCTCCAGCCACCCCTACAAGGCTAAAAAGCACTTATTACCTCTTTGTTTCATGTACTATAATTTGAGTTTTATAGGTAAAAGTGGGTTCAAGCCCGATGTAATCTTTTTTTATTAAGTCCAACTCCCTTCCACATGAAAAACCTAGTTCCTTCACTGCTTTTATCCATCGTAGAAAATTTTCAAAAAAATCTAAATAACTATTTAATATTGTAAATTGAAATAGATTATAACATTCATATTACTGATCAAGCCACGTCTTCAAAAAGATTTCTCGGAAGAAACTTAACTTTTAGACTTTAATTAAAGATTCTTTCTTGTAGGATGCAGTAAAAAAAAAAGAAAAAGGAATTACAAGTACCCTTAGTATAATGCTTTATAGCTTAAAAAGCAAGTCTATCGGCTATGAAGACCTAAATTACACCCATAATTCCGACTCCTTCAACAAGCTTACAACACTTCTTCCCCCGTCTCTCTCTCGTCTCTTCAATGGAAGCAGCAGAAGGAGAATTCCATCGTCTCCTCTGAAACTAAACTTCAAAATTAGGGTTTCTACATTCTGATACGCAAATCATCACGATGTTACGAAGGTACGCACCAACAATAATTTCACTATCTTTTCAATGTTTTAATTTACGGTTAACAATTTCTTTGTCATTCATTTGCTAAATTAGGGTTTTCATTAACTAGTTTAAGTATAAGATTTCATCTATCAATGGCGTTTGGTTAGTAGTAATACTAATCTTATTTGAAAATTTACTGAAAAATTAGGGGAATGCTAGAGTCTGGCAGATCCATTCAAAGAGTCTACAGACAGAGCAAAACAACTCAGGTATCAATAATAATCTACATTAACTGAATTCTTAGTTTGATTGCTAAATTTCTGATTCTTTTGTTTTGTTTTGATTGCTGTATTTTAGGTGCCGTATTTTCTTTTATCAAGAAATGGATTATCGTCTAAGCCTACAAAACCTACTACACCAACACTTAAAAAACCAGCTGGTTCACCTTCATCACCTGGTTCAGTAGGAAACCCACCCCCAAAAGAAGCACCTAAAACTGGTTTCTGGTTGAAGATTTTTTTTGGAAGTGTTGCAGTTGGGGGTGCAGTTGCAGCTTATCAAGGTGGACAGTTAGGTTATCCTTTTGGTAAAGAGGAAGCATCTTCGAATGAGTTATCTAACATTGATGCTAAGAAGGATGGCGGTTTGAAGGAAACAGGAGAGTTAGAAAAACAAGAGGAGACGAGTATGTTGGGGTCTGATTTGGTTAATGCTGAGAAAAATGATGATGATGTTGCTTTGGGCGTTCCTGATATTCTAGGGGAATCAAATGGGTCACCTCAAGAAGATAAGATAATTGGCAAAGAGAGTGTGGCACCTCAAGAAGATCCGATTCTTGGCGAGACTACTACTAGCACTTCTTCTGAAGTATCACTAAAGGACGACCTCAACAAAAGAGAAATTGGAGACTTTGTAGCATCTACAGAAATGGGGGAAAATGAGTCACCTGTTTCTCAAGAAACTGAGACAAATATTATAGCTCAAGAGGTTGAGTCAATACCAAAATCACCCAATCATCTTAGCTTGGAGGAGGCAACAGAGATAAGAGTACATTGTTTCCTCTTTTTATCTATCATGATGCCTGGTGATGCATTTTAGCTAGTAGCTGTTATGTTCCTTTGACAACCTTTATGCATGCACATCTAAATTTGCCACCTATAACTTTTTTTGAATAACTAATGTCAAAATAATCATATATCAAATGTTAAGTGCCTACGGTATAGAATATCAGATGCTTATGAAAACATTAAATATTTTAGGCAAGAACAACACCGTTCAATCATGTAAAAGATAACTCTCAAACCAAGCTATGCTAAAAAACTGAATGTTGCCAGGCCACGAAAATACAGCGCAAGGTACTCTAGGAATGGCAAACAACTAAGTTCTCATATGATATTTTAAAAGTTAATAGCTAGAATAAGACAGGTACATAGTTCAGAATGCGTTGCTTGTTTTCATTGTTATGATGGCTATGCCAGTAAAAATGCAACGTAGGTGATTCTCATCCCAGTGCCACACAGTTGTCAGTTATGTTCAAGAAATTTATTTGGTGCAGTTCAAACTCCATAATTAGAATTATTTCCTTTCTCCTGTTGCTAGTTCTGAAGTCGATATCATTAGAAATGAAGCTCGACCTTTGTGGTTTGTCCCATTGAAGTAGCTAATAGCTGTTCAATGGTTAGCTGCATAGGTTTACCATGATTCTGTCCTTACTTTATTAGCTTATCAGTATACTAGGAATGCTTAATTTTTTCATATTATTCTGCAAGTTCATTTTACTTGACTTTGGATTCAGGATTTTGTTTTATTATTTTCTTTCAGGCTCCCGTAGTTAATGATTCCGAATCATCCAATGCACTTCTTGCTGAATATTCTCTTCAAAAAGATGAGGGGAGTCCAACAACTTCTTCCAATGAGAAAGTTACTGATGTTTCCGTGCCTTTTTCTGAAGCAAAAGAGGTATAAACAATTAACTTATACCACGCTCTATCCTCTTAAGCATTCTTTACTTGTAATTTTTGTTGTCTAAATTTGGAACCAAGTTTAACAAGTTGTATAATGTTCCATATCTCTGTTATCTATTTTACAAACTGAAGGTGTTGCTAAGCACGAATGAAGAGTTGAAGGACGCGTACATATCCAAGGATGGAAAGTTGGTTCTTGATTTCTTGGATGCCCTTCACGCAGCTGAACGAAAGCAATTTGAGTTAGATGCTCACGTATTTTCTGAGGAAAAGAGAATATTGAAGGTTGATATGCTGTTTAAAGGCTAAGGCGTTATAATTTATTTGACTTGCTGTTTTGCATCTCAATTTGACTATTAACTGACTATGTTTCTTTTTCATGCGGCACTGTAGGAGAAGTATGAGAAGGAGTTGAAGGATGCCAGAGCCAGGCAACTCATGTATGCTGAAGAAGCTGCGATGTTGGAGAAGGTAGTAGTAGTCTTCATCATGAACATTGTTAAACAACGCTTTTGTCCACTTTATCAAATGTACATTCAGTTTTATATGAATGTCTTGTTTTTTCTGCTTTGAGCAGCAATTAAGGTTTTTGAAAAACATTTCGTTGAAGATATAGCTAATGGGTTTCTTTCTTTTTATTTGGTATTTTATGTTATGGTCCTTCTGGTTAGGTATAATTTGCTGGAAGTACACATGTTCTATTACCAGTAGGTGACCTAGACGTGTAATAGTAACTGTAATTAATTCTGTACAGTAATAGTAAGTTTTATGATTGGTTGAGAGACTAATACTGATCTGTTATCAGGACTTAAACAAAGAAAGAGTCAAGTTTGCAACTAACATAAAGTTGCTTCAAGAAAAAGCAGAAGAAGATCTCAAGCGGGAACTGGAAAGAAAGGTTCTATCCTACCCCTGCAGTTAAATTCTAATATTTACTTTCAAAAAGATTACAAAAAAGATTATCGTCACAACATATGCATACACGTTTCACAGTTTGCTAAACATGTGATGGTGCCAGGAAAATGAAGCTGAGGCACAATTGAATAAGATCCAAGAGTTAGCAAAAGCAAAACTTGCCGCTGCCATTGCTAATGAGAAAGCATCACAGATTGAAAAGATGGCAGAGGCTAATCTTAATGTAAGTTGTCTGTTGAATTAACAAACACATGTACACAACAACCTCATTGCATTTCTTAATTTTCTTTTTCTTTTTGCTGCATAATTCTCATTTACTGTTCTATTGCACTCCTGCCAATACCTTCTGGGTAATAGTTTATAAATTTATGGTGGATGGTTCTTTTGTTATAGATTAATGCCTTATGCATGGCTTTCTTGGCACGATCTGAAGAGTCCCGGCAGAGTCACTCTGTATACAAGCTGGCTCTGGTAATCTTTTTTCTTTCCTTCTTTTTTGATGAAGAAATGTGTAGTCCATGCTCCTTCCTAAAACAACCTAAGTTTTATCTTCTGTTTATTTATCTGTTCTCAAATTACAGACTTCTGCATCTGAGTTGTTTGTTTGGGATTGTGCAGGGCACATTTGCATTAGAAGATGCATTATCTAATGGATTACCTACTCAGAGAGAGGTGAATGCGCTACGTGCATATCTTGACGGCATTGACAAAGACTCCCTTTTGGAATTGGTCTTGTCAACTATTCCAGAAGAAACGTTAAAGCATGGTACAGACACACAATTTCAATTGAATCAGAAGGCAAGTGTTGACGCTTTGAACTTATTTTCATGGTTACAGATAAATACTATTTTACTCTCTTTTAATAGATGCCAATCAGAATACTAACCCCCTTTGCTTTATGGGTTTTGTTAAGCAAATTCTTTACTGCTCTGCATCCTTTTTTTTTTGGCACCGTCATATTTTTGCTTTACACTTAGTCTGTGTGGACATAGTTTTGCTTTTCTGAAGTATGAAAGAATTCTGACTGGGGGGTTTAACATGGGAAGACTAGGTGGTAGCTTATCTGTTTTCTAGTTCTTATTTAATCTGCGTAGTTTAGCAACCACTAGAAATTACAGTACCAAGTTTTTGCTAGATACCACATTAAAAAACAAAACGAAGACGAACTGTAAATGTCTAATGTTCGTTTCACCATGCAGTTTACTACATTGAAAGACACGCTCCGGCATTATAGCCTTATCCCACCTGGTGGTGGAGGCATCTTGACGCATACGTTGGCACATGTTGCGTCTTCTTTGAAGGTAATAATGCAGTAAATAGCAGCACTTTCTGCATAGTGTCACAGTTCACTTTTCATTAGCCAAATATCAAGTATGGAAACTCTTAACTTCTTTCTAATTATCTGATGGTGTATCCTGTTTTCAGGTGAAGGAAGATGACCCATCCGGGGACGGGATCGAGTCTGTCATCAGCAGGGTTGAGAGGCTTCTGGCAGAAGGAAAACTGGCTGAAGCAGCAGAAAGCCTAGAAAAAGGTGTCAGAGGTAGCAAAGCAGAGGAAATTGTCGGCGAATGGGTAGTTCAAGCAAGGAACAGGGCTATCGCAGAGCAAGCTCTGTCCGTTCTTCAGTCATATGCTACAGCTATTAGTCTTACATGAAAAGCAGTTTAGGGTTGTGTGTTCTTCTCTCTATGCAGCTTCTGTAGTTATGCCATGTTACGGGGGTTATATAATTTTGCTAAACCAGTTCCTAGTGGAAAGAAATGGAAAAAGTAACTTTTGCCGCAGTCCCATTGTGCAATTGCAATGGCTTTTTGTCCTTGACAGAGATTGTCTCTGAATAAATGAATGGAATTCTTTTTTGGCTCCCTGGTTGGGCGTGTACAAAGACAGTAATGAATGGAGTACCAGCGTCTTGATCTCTAATGCAACGATTGAGTTGTTCCATTTTCTATTTACAACTAAATGAATATGAGTATACTAGTTGAATTGCTTCTAATAAACTTAATATTGGTAATTTTTAATTTTTAATATTTGATATTCGTTTTTTAAATTTGGATATTAAAACTAGAGCAAGTATGTGATATCGGGGAATTCAACAGGTGAAGATTGTGGCAATAGTAGAAAAAAAGAAAGATCCATTTTGCCTTTTTTTCATTGCCTTTGATTTTGCCATTCGAGGAAGGGTAAGGTAGGAGGCACCTTGAATTGCATCTAGAGTGCAACCGGAAAAGGAAAATCTATCGAAGATCAAATTCTGCCTAAGAAAGGATCCAATTCCTAAACGACTACTTCCTTTTAAAGTTTGAAATGCATTCTATGTTGAGTTAGATACCTAGGCGTTTAAGAACGCATTTCTAGCCTCTAGGAAATATCAACTAAGAATCGGATCAACCAAGTGTTTCGACTTCAAGCTAATGTTTCCATTTGCTATTTCAAGTAAGCACTCTGCTGCTGCCTGCACTATATCTTCCCTATCCACGCAATACACAAATCTGTGAAAATGCAACCACTGTGGTACATTTTTTCAGAGATTTTACAAAGACATGGATGATTTTCCTCTAGATAACAACAGTACTCCTGCTTAGGAAGTATGATCGAGGCTTTTTTCCCTACTCCTTCTGCACCATCGTGCTTGTTCTAAGTTAAACAAATCCTCCATCCAATGTCCAAGTTCTTTTTCTTTTAAGTCGGATAATTTTTTTTGGTGCTGACATAATCACTAGACTACAATGACATCGGCTTTTTCCATTGGATTATGCCAAATACCATTTTTACACCACTGAGTGTATTTCAATTTGCTACAAACAATGAGATATGGCTCTACTTCATTGAAATTCATGGGGAACCAAAATGAGGGAATCCACTAACTTGAAAGAAGAAAGGGCATAGAATCTGTAGTCAGCAGCATCCTCTTTCTTTCACTTCATTAATGGCATTTCATGCATCAGAAGTAACTTAAAACAGTTTTCAGTGCCCACTACTTTGTACTTGGAAATTCCAATAAAATATGCAACGAAAATATATGACATGTATGGCTTATAAAATAACCAAATTATTGGAGGCACGAACAGCACCATTTGAAGCATCACATCCGCTCATCCAAGAGACTACCTATATGTAGACAATCTAAGTATCACAGAGTCCAACAGCTACAAAAAGTACATAGCTTAAAAATTGGACACAAGTAACCCTCAGTTATTGAAGAACCACATCAAAGTCAGGAAGAAATCTATCAGCTGCCCCATGCTTGGATCAATTGAAGAGAATGATTGATGCATAAAGTGTTAAACCCATTACATCTAAAGAAATCAGTGTATGTATCTAAACGGTGGTTGGTTTAGATCCTAATTAAGAAAGAAATAGTACAATTTTGTTCGTGGACTGATATTTATTGTGCTTGTTTTTGCTGTCATAGTATGATTTATGAGCTTGATTTTACAAGATTGCTAATAGGGGGTACCACTTTACTTGGGGGTGTACCAAGTTTCATGGAAGACAAAACATCCTTCACGTTTAGAATGGTACACCCCCAAGCAAATTGATACCTCCTATTAGCATCCATGTTATTTTAATCCCCCAAAAGTACCAAACTTTTCGGTGTAAAATACTAGTTGCCTCAATAATGTACACAAAGAACTGAGAAATCTCTGATTAATCAGATGATTGTCTTTTGTCTCATTTACCAAAAGATTTAACCTAATTTTGCTTTTTACTTTTTTGGAAGTGGTGGTGGTGGTATCACTTTTGTTTTGATTACTTTCTATTTTTCTCTTTTGGTTTGTTTTTTTCTAAAGTTTCTATGAGAAAAGAGATTCAATGTAAAGAGGAAGAATATAAAATTAAGTACAAACATACTAATACAAACCCCTATAGGCTTTAGGAAGTAGAAACCTTTTGTTTTCCTATTTGAAAGAAAAGAAAAATTCAATATTAATCAACCGTCAAGGATTTTTCACCAGGACTGTCAATACCAACAATGACATTCTTGTAGATGCCTCTCGGATAAAGGTATGGGATCCAGTTTCGTTGTTGTTTAAAATCATAATTCATCTGTACACATTTGAATTCAAATCTCATTAACATTAGAGACCACAAACAATAGCTAAAGAAACCACAAGCAATAGCTAAAGTAAATATCATGTGTATTTTATTGTTCTTTCTTTCACACCTACCCTTGCTTTTCCACCCTATAAATATGTGTAACTATCCCAAGAACTAACCAAATTAACTCTTCCCATTGTCAGCATTTCACTCTCTTTACACTTCTTTCCAGCTCTTTCTTGAGGGTAATTCATTCAAAATAAATTGAGTTTAATCTTCATTTGCAAAGTCCCACTTAGATATCAGAAGAAACATACATCATGGGTGTTGGATATACTTTGGATTATTTCTCTGGTTTACTAGGCAATGGACATAAGAAAAGCAAGAAAAGGAGACAAATGCAGACAGTTGAACTCAAAGTAAGAATGGATTGCGAAGGATGTGAACTTAAAGTGAAGAATGCTCTCTCTTCAATGAGAGGTACTAAAATCCTTCCCCTCTAATACAAGTATGCGGTTATTTATTCATTTTTTTATCGGTCGGTAAGAATTATGATGCTAACGATATTATTATCTGTTTTAAAACAGGAGTAAAATCAGTGGAGATTAACAGGAAAGAACAAAAGGTGACAGTAAATGGATATGTAGAAGCAAACAAGGTATTAAAGAGAGCTCAATCAACAGGAAACAAGTCTGAAGTATGGCCTTATGTTCCTTACAATTTAGTTCTCAATCCTTATACTGCTCAAGTTTATGACAAAAAAGCACCACCTGGTTATGTTAGAAAAGTTGATAACACTACTACTACTGCTACAACAACCACAATGACTAACCAAGATGATCACTATATTGCCATGTTTAGTGATGATAATCCCAATTCTTGCTCTATCATGTAAACTTCAGACAAGAAAAGTTTATGGGATTTCTTTTCTTGATTTAGCAGTCTAGGCTTAACTAATTATGTACAAGTCCAATCAGTTTATGGACTACTATCACCTCTAATTCATATGTAATAGACCAATCAGTTTCTCTGATGTAGAAAGAAAATAATGATTTTTAAATGGGGTTGTGGTAATCAGAGACTTTGCAGATATTTTGGTTATGCTTTGTGAAGTGTTGTTAGGATGGACATGAAAGGACAGAATGCAGTTAGTTTTTTGAGTAGTCTCAAATCAATCACTCTGCGTAATATTTGGTCAAGTCAAACTAAGGTCATAGCAAAAATTTCATCTGACTTGGTGACCTTGGCTTGAACATTTATGCATACCCCAGTCAGACATTCCCAAAACAATAAGAAGAAAATCACTGAAATCTGCATCATACAGTGTTCAGATCCAGATGCCAAATTATTAGCTGATAAAAGAAGAGGAAAGAAAGACCACCTTGTGTATGGCTTTGATTGGGCACCTCTCATTATCATCTAATGTTTCCATTTTTCTCAATGTTGGGACTTGGGAATAGCTTTTGTTTTTTTTGTTTGAAAACTGAAGATGCTGCAATAGTCATGCAAACATGTCTAGGTGCCTTTAACATGTCTACATCTGCTCACATGAAAATGACTCCATGAGAGCCAATAATTCAAGTTCAAAAGTTAGAAGAAAACTACACAAATGTAATGACTGATAAATGATGGATCAGTATTTAACAGTTGAGGTTTCAATGGACTCCGAATCTCCGATAACTTTCTATCTAATTATCTAACAGATGAGGTTTCAACACTGAGTTTCACCTAGAATCCTTAGATGTATACGAAAGTAAAACTTAAACAGTTGAAAAGACAAAAAAATATTGCTCAAACAAAGAAAGCATCAAAGTAGAAGCAAATCCCACAAAGTAAAGACGGAAATCAAGTGTCTAAAAGGTGATTAAAAGTAAAGATAAATAGTTTCTTAATGATCAAATTCGATTTGTGCATATCTTAGAGAAATGAATAATTTCATTAGACGCAGAAAAGGAATGGAGCAAAAAAATATGTTCAAGCATATGCTTCGACCAAATCTGATATTTTGTGATTTCTTATGACTTTCTGTGCTCATATTTTTTCACTGTTTTGTTTCGAGATTAAAAATTGTTCATGAATGAGAATGGAATACTATGAGGGCGGGACATTGTGCGGAAGAGATATTGGTCTTGGTACAAGTAGTAGAATAGCCAAGCCACAAAACTGGGACATTGGAAGCTTCGAAAACAAAAGGAGACTAGATTAGATGGACAATGTGTGAAATAAAATTTGCATGGTAGTAAAATACAGATAATTTAGAGGGAAGAAACTTTGATTAGTTGCTAAACAGAAGGAATCTCACATATAAATGGACAACAGTAAAATAATATTAACAACAAGGTATCAACTTTATGTTGTACCATATCTACAACTTACAGACGTAAGACGGCTCGCTTGTGATATATAACATAAATGATCTCCGAAAACCATGGATCCGTGGCTGAATTGGACAGCAACGTTATCCTCCTCTGCTTGATAAACTGCAATCCGTGTAGAGCACTGGACTCCATCATACTTTTAGATTCTGATA
This sequence comes from Papaver californicum, assembly GCA_023531435.1. NCBI lineage: Eukaryota > Viridiplantae > Streptophyta > Magnoliopsida > Ranunculales > Papaveraceae > Papaver > Papaver californicum. Next base: position 1,837,717 of record JAJJMC010001317.1, read on the forward strand.
TTCAAATAACAGGCAGCCCAATCCCACAATTAATACCAAAATTATTTGAGTGAAATAGATAATATCTACTTATAAAAAAGCATCAAACCGAGTTGACAGTGGAACTACTAGACAAGAAAGAAACGAATATGTGGAAGTCATTTGTGCATAACATGGTTCAAATGAAGGAGAGAGCCAACATATGTATGTAAGCATGGGTGCTTGAGGGATTTGTGACCAATTGACTGTTCAATGTTGGGTTGTTAGGATAACTCAACTGCCCAATTAAAGTTGAAGGTGTCATATAGATTGCATTAGAGTTGACCCTTAAACCTCAGGCATCGTAACATATGGAAGAACTCATTAAGGATAAGCAGAGTAAGCAGTGGAAGAAGCTCACCGGGATGCGCCATTGCTATTTCCTGTCATTCTACTTGCTATTTTATAAACTGAAACCTTCGCAGATTTGAATTTTCACTTGTAAACTCCAACAAAATTAATGTCGTAGGTAAGAGTCGCGTTCGCAGGTATGTTGCATTCACCTGTGTAAAGAACATAATTGGGAGGTGTTACCATTTGTAAATCCTCAAAGTATTCATCGACTTCTATCTAGATGTTTTTGGTAACCGACAACCATTAGAACGATGCACGAGAGATATGAAACAAGTTATGAACAATAAAAAAGTTTCACCTCCGAAGCACCCTGCAGGTTCAGGTCCATATGCCAAGGCTGGAGGAATCTGCAGTTTACGCCTCCCTCCTGCATATAAGTGAAGGGTACCTTTGAATTATTTTTTTATACAGCAAAATAACAAGAAAGGATCTAAAAATTCATAGATTTAACAGCTTTTGTTGTTTGTAAGCGTACCAACAGCCATTGGAGGCACACCTTCACCCCCACCAATCCCTTGGTCCAGTCCCTTAATCACCTGTAATTGTAAACATGATTAAAGTGAAGTTATTGTTTGCACAATCACAAAGATAACATTTCTTGTTATGATTTTCCCACTTTATGCAACCAACTATGTCTGCTTTAGTGACCACCATTTTATGTGTAAGCATGTCAACTCAATGCGGCAGTAAAAAATTTAACTTGACTTTCAATCAGCAAATACCTTGCCAACACCAATGCGCATCGTGAGATATCTTCCACGTTTATAGCTGCTATCAAATACTGTCCCATCTGCAAACCTTGCTGTATAGTGTACCTGCAATCCAAAATGAAGCACACAAATGAACTGATTTCCAAAGGATATTGATTTACATATTCAATGGCTTCCTCACATTCCTAAAAATTCCCACATATGTAAGAGGAATTTACAAGAAACATAATGTGATTTTAGCGAAATAGATAATGATACATCTAGGGGAAAAGGGGTGCTCTAATGTTTCATCAGCCACTAAAATTTCATGTCTAATTTTATCCTATCATATCCCACAATCCACATATCCACATTGCCAATGTTGTCTAGACATACCTCCCTTCAGTAACAAAATTTTCACTCAACTACTTCAAAATTTACAAGTAATCAGACATTTTAGAGTATTTCCCATGAAGATTCATCAAGTGATTGTAATAAGCAATTCATAAATCAAACCTAGACCCATTAAACTTAATCCATGAAGAAGTAAGTTCAAACCAAAAAATTTATCAACACTTACATTAATAAGTTCACCAAGTGGAGCTTTATCACCAAACCCAGGAGAAACATCACAATAACCCAACCCTGACTTAGCATAATTCAATTCACATGGTGGTTCACCAACAGTAGCATAATACTCAATTCTAGTAGCATTTGCTTCTAAAGGAGCAGAAATTACCACAGCTGATGTTAAAATCCCCAAACCCAAACTAAAAATCTGTCTTTTTGCAACAGTAATTGCTTGTGACAGAGCTCCATTGGATTCAGAAGAACAAGAGATAGTGGGTTTTAAGGTTAACGAAGAAATGGGTTTTGATTTAAGACCTTGATTAAGTAAAAGATTAGGTTTAGATACCGAGCTTGTTAATGTTGAGATCACCATTTTTCTCTGGCCCTTTTTCTGGATTTGCTCCTATCTTTTGTTTGTGGTTCTCAAAACTGAATTTCAAACGGTATTAGAATGAGGGCAATAGTGTAATTTTAACAGCGGAATTTTTGTATGGACTTTTAAGGGCTGCTTGAAATTCTTGAAGGGCTTCTGTAAGATTCTAAAATGTGGATAAGGGGGTCCTAGTACATAGTAAATGACTACTGTATATTAATCTTGATTCCGTCATATTAAATTATTAATATATTAACCTTCTATTTTTTCATTTTTTTATTAATATATTTTATGTATTTTTATTTTATTTTATTAGTCATTTTATTTTATTTTTGCATTTAGTTAGCAGAGATATTTTATATTATAAGAGAAGTTTACGACTCACTCATATTTGATTTTCATAGTCGTAAACAATTCTACACCTAGAAAACGATGAATTTATAGCTGTAACTGGATTTTTAAAATCTAATTTTCCGTCGCAAAAAACTTAGTGATAGAAGTGTTTACAGTTAGGAATATATATACTCAATCTAGACGTAGGTGACTATGTAATTTCAAAAAAATTACAAGTATTTTTACGGCTTGGTCGTGGTATTCAAAACCTATCCGCAAACACTTATTTATTAACTTACAGCTAGCCGTATGAAAACTACAGGAAAAATAAAGACTAAGTTGTAAATAGGAAATATTTTTTTTTTATAGGCAAAAATGAAGTTAAGCCAGTGCACCAAATAAATCACGAATTATAGGTGTTATTATGATAACAATGAAATCAAAAAACTTTTAGAAATATTCTGTCATAATGTTGATATGCATAAAATAATTTTGGATGTAAATAAATTTCTGATCGGTCAAAAGCCTCCCAATAAGAAAACATTTAAGAGAGAATTAGATTTGTTTTAATTTTCCTTTAGAATAATCCAAAAAAATTTAAACCAAAAAAAGAGATCTTATATGAACCAATTCCATTTCCAAGCACGGCTCCGGCTTTGCGTGAAGCATTTTGCATGTGTGAAAGTCATACAAGCCATTATCCAAGTTCTTCTTTTCATATAAAGTGTGTTGATCCAAGGGTTATATACTTAAATCAACTCAAGCAGGATTTAAGTCCGTTCAGGAACTTTAGTCCAGCTATGTTGTACTAAAAATAAATATTATAACAATTTAGCCTTTAGATTGTTATAATTAAATCCTCAGAATAGAAATGTGAAATCTTGTGACAATTTGAATTTACATAGCCAAGATTAATGGCTCCAAATCATGTATAGATAAATCTCCATATATGTAAAATACTATTAATTAGATTAATTGTATCAGCTCCATTTCTACAAATTTTAACAAATTACTGAAATGACAAAGCACCCATAAAATTCCATATTTAATGTCTTAAATTACTTTTATTGCATACAGACAGACTTTGCAAAATGGCTCGGTTCAATGGACACCAAACTTCTGAGAGCTATGCGCATGAGGACTCAAATTCACATTCTCATCCTGCAAATGAGAATCCTTCGATGCCATCACAGCAATCTCAGCGTCGTGATGATCGGCGCTCTTCTTCTAAACCTCAAATCAGTAATAGGATCAATCAACCTTCCGAAAGGTTTTGTGTTCACTAAACATTCATCAAATTAGCACATGAAATTGTTGGATCGAGCTTTTCATTGTCTCTACTCATAAAATGCAGTGTTAAAATCTTATTCTGAAAGAATTTGTTTCTTTTTTTTTTGGATCATTAGCAATCAAAGAACAGCGGGTTATACTCGCAATCATGGAATGGGCATACATGATAACCATATGCAACAGAGGCACAGGGTTGGTTCAAGCAGGAGCTACAGAGAACAAAATTCGAATGAATCAAATTCTCAAACATGGAAGCCTGTAACCAACTCAAATCAAGTTCAAGCACCAACAATGGCATACCGGCAGAATCAAGTGCAGCCACCAACAATGACAAACCATCATAATCAAGCTCAGGCACCAGCGGTGGCGTACAGACCTAGTCAAGTTCAGGCACCAGCAGCGGAATACAGATCGAGTCAAGTTCAGGCACCAACGGTGGCATTCAGACGGAGTCAAGTTCAGGCTCCAACAATGACATATGGTTATCATGTTCAGACGAATCATGTTCAGGCACCAACACTGGCAAACGTAACGCGTCATGTTCAGGCACCAGCAATGCCACACAGAACTCAACAGGTGCGACTTATCGATTTAACAATATAATTAGTACTGCTTAATATGATGCTAAATGATCTAATTACATTGCTCCATGAATCGAATTCTGTCTTTCCAATGCTAAGAACCAACAGCTTCCTGTTTTCCAATTGCTGCTCCATTGTAGCTACATTAAACCTTTTTCTTAGTTTTTAATGTTTCATTATAGACTACCGCTATTTTACTCGACTTGCTCTGTGTGTCATTCTTGGTGCCTAAACATGGACCCTTCCACTAATATTTGTGGTACTATAGGAAATGTCAACTCGTAGCCATGAGGTACCATCAGCAGAAGTTGGAGTAATGCCCTTGGCGGCATATGGAGGACGCATATGGTCATATGAAGAACTCAGAGCAGCATATGACGCACATTTGGCCCGTGAAGAACTCAGAGCAGAATATGGCGCAAAATCGGCTCAGGTATGTATCAGAGAGAGTCATTCCTTTCTAAGCATGGGTTAATTTCTGAAATCTGTCTCTATTTTCTCGTGGCAGGGAGTGACCCCCCGATACAGGGTAGCAGAACCATTCGCTGCTCAACAGGTTGTAAGTCCGCCGGTAACTCAGCAGTATGCAGCAACATCAATGGCTCAACAAGGGCGGCAATCGTACGACTATTCTTCGCAGGTATCTAGTGTCTGCTAGCATCCGAAAATTCACTCTCATTGCTGTCTCTCAAAAAATTTCTATTTGCATTGTGTCATTTCTGTCTTGCTTCACCAAATACTTCCTTAGATTCTAACATGCTTATGGCCACTATGATAGGGAAATAACTCACTCTACGAGCAAGGAGAATCATCATCTGGTACTCAACAACAAGACCGAGTGTCATATGATAACTCAGCTAGGCTCTTTCAACAAAATCAAGGATCATATGATAACTTGTCTCAGTGGATCCAACAACGAGAACCAATACAATATGGCAACCCATCTACGATGATGCAACAACTAGATCTAACACCATATAACTATTCATCCAGCATGGTTGAAGGGCGAAATCAAGGGTCATTTGGAAATCAACTAGCATCATCTGAAAGTTTGTCCAGGATGGTTCCGCGACAAGAACCAGTATCATATGACACCTCGTGTACGGTTGCTGAGCAACTAGACCATGCAGCTAATGAGAACTCACCTAATGTACATGGCATTCTAACCTTGCTAAATGTTCATCAACTCCGAAAGAATTCTTCTTATGCTTCTTACAAGGTTCTGTTTTTATTTTGTTTTGCACAGACTGTATCTTGCCACAATGGTACAAATTCATCAACTAGTCCTCAAAATCAACCTGAAGAAGAAGAAGAAGAAGAGCTATATCCACCTAATATAACTCAGGTAATGCTACATGTGATACATTTTGAAAATATAGCATACATGAGTAATATCTTTTTTGCTGAAATACAAAATAATGCTAACCTTAACCATTTTACGAACAGGAGGATCTCCCAGACAGAGTAGACGACGAGCTTGACAGGGTATTCGAACATGATAAAGTGAATTGGTCAGTGCATGCTCCATTACTTCCTAACAAGCCGAACGCCATAGGACCAATGGTAGTATATACCAGGTATAGTATAGTATAGTATATAACTTAACTTTTTAACCACCTTGGCTTTGTATTGATTCATATTGAGCAATCATTTCAGGCATGTACGACCAAAAGAGTTAACGAAACTCCCAGAGCTAACCCAAATGGAAAATACCATCAGGCTACTCTGCAGTAACTTCAAAAAAACCAATGCTCCCTTCACTCCCACCAACACCAACAGTAGCAACGCGAACGCCTCCAATGGTTTCAACTACATGGGAAATAACAATAGTATGTCAATTCCACCACTGACTCAAGTGCACGGCAGGAACAGTAATGAGGAGCGGAGAACTTTGCCAAATAACACTAGTTGGTCAATTCCGCCAGTGAGTCAAGTTCACGGTAGGAGCGGTAATGGGGAGCAAAGAACTGTACCAAATAACACTAGTAGGTCAATTCCACAAGTGAATCTTTTTCCCGGTAGAAACGCTAAGCGGAGAACTCTACCAAATAACACTAGTTGGTCAATTCCACCAGTCAGTCAAGTTCACAGCAGGAACAGTAACGGGAGCGGAGAACTCCACCAAATAACATCGATGTAGTGGTATAGTAATTAACCCCAGTATTCATATGCAACACGGCAACTGATTACTTTTTGAGATACAATGTAGCTAGTATATGTCATATTTGCTTGTTACTAACCCATTCTTTTTTTATTATCGCTTGGCAGGAAATTGCTGCTAAACATGGGATTGTTGCAAATTTTGTTGCAAATTGTTTAGCGGAAATGCACTTACACACTGATGATGGCTAGTCTGGTGCAGATCGGTGCACGAAGAATCTTGATGATTTGGGCAAATGATCGATTATAGTGTAAACGCTGCTTCAGCTTTACTGCCAATATGTTCCCAACAGTTATTACCATTTCATTAAGTATTGTCAGAACTGGTTTCTGTAGCTTCTTGTTCGTAAGCTATAGCTACTTTTGGAGAACGAGAAACTAAGAGTTTTCTGTGGATTTATGCGGCGACAATCAAAATTAAACGATTTATTCTTTGGTGCTCCCATTTGGAACAACATCTTATTTTCCTAATTTGTATCTGCCTGCTGCTAATCGACTCACTACTTTGTATAATCTGATTTTGGTACACATCGCATTCAAAGATGTCGCACACACTAATTCTTCGATGGTACTGCATATAATCGGACAGATTCTCTCGGCCCCTTGCGGTAGCTCCAAAGCCGACAATAGTTCCAGCCTGCGGAATAGACTTCACACTGTCGACTAGTCTCTGCAGCTTAGCAAAAGACCGTTTTTGAAGATCTTTTTTCATAAAATTTCATTAGTTATAGACAGATACAAGAGATTGTCAAGAATGTTTATTGCAACAAACACTACAAAAGAATTTCTAATTTCTGACACTAAGAATCTTACAGACACTACACAAGAATACATGAAAAATCAAGTCCTAATCAAACTTTTGGTTTCGCCACAACCCATAATAGAAGTAGGTAATTTTCCAACTCTTTCGACACCTTCTTCAAGAACAATCCCCATACCCATAAAGAAATGAGCTTCAATGTGGCAATGAAATGCCCATACACCAGGATTGTCAGCAATGTATCTCAATGCAGTCCATCCCATTGAATGAACAGGTACTGTATTTTTCATTATAGGATTCACCAAATTATACCTTTTCGGGTCTTCTATCGGATCGAACTTCCCTTTCCCGTGTCCTAAAACCCAAAAGTCGTGTCCGTGTAAATGCCATGGATGCGTCTCACTGTTGTTTGGATTCATCGTGTTTGCATTTTGTAGAACAATATCAACTGTGGAATTGAACTTAAGTCTATAAATCCCGTTACTAACAGTTGCATTCGGATTAGGCTGAACAATGTTGATATCGTAGTTCTTGTAGTCATAGGTGTCCGGTGGTGGAGTTTGATCGAAAACTTTGTGCTTCAGTTTTTTCTTAAGCGCGATAAGATACGGGGTGTGAGGTAAGTTGAACGAGACATTGTTAACTGACCAACGCCGAAAACCATCAACTTCATTTTGTGTGTTCAGGAGAATAATCACTCTATCGGATTGAACCGGCGGCGCAATGATGTGACTTGGATGAGCTTTAATCTTAAGAGATTGAGCTAATCGATAGTCAGAGTCATTCCACAAGGGACCTGTAGGTGGAGTACCCGGCGGAGTTTTACTAGGATGGTTTGGATAGTAATTCAGAATGGCTAAACCTGTTGGTGTCACCGGTCTTCGACTAATAATATTCGAAGCAGCCCAGTAATTCCTTGAAGGATCTTGATCAGCTTTCACTAAAACAGAATAGGTTTCTCCTGAATAAACATTTATGTTCTTAACGACGAATGGCTCGACGAAATGTCCATCAGCTTCTACTACTGTCATGTTATGCCCCTGTATTCATGTTATGCATATTCACTTGTCAGCACCGGATCAGAAAAACATAACACAGTAAGTGCTAAACATTTTAATCACATAAATTTACCTCGATTTCGAAATTCAGTGCAGACAAAGACGATAAGCTCGAGAGTCTAATTCGAATAGTTTTCCCTGGCACAACAGTTAGTACATAAGGAGCACAATCGGGGCTCGTCGTGTTACAAGTATCGGAACTTCCTATTGTTGGAGAAGAACAATTGAATCTCCCTCTTCCATGAATCAAAAGTGACTGCAAAATTTGAAAACAAAATTCATTAGTGAATAATTAATGAATGAATTAGTTGTTATTTTTTTTAGGATTAGGAGTTGTAATTACCTGAGGCTCACCAACCCAAACAAATGGGTTAGAAGATAAACCAGTAGCTTGTTCATAAGTACTCTTATGATACCAATCATTAAGGATGATTGTTCTATCGTAATCGTACGTGAAGGGTTCTACAACACCGTCAGGAACTGCTACACGTATCGATCCGTATAATCCTGCTTCTCTTTGCATTCCATAATGTGCATGGTATAAGTATGATCCAGGCTGCAAAATTGAGTGAAAATCCATATCAATTACATGTTCATAACAAAAGTTATCATACTGATGGTAACCGGATAATTATAGAAACTTACTCTATCAACAACGAATTTATAGAAGAAAGTTTCTCCTGGTGTTATTGGGCATTGAGTAACTCCTTCTGTTCCATCACTCCATGGAGTACCAATCTGTTTATTACAAAAAAAAATAAGAAATCAGACACCTAGATTGACTTTGGTCAAACACAATTGACTGAAGAAACAGAGGAATGTAATTCTCTTACAATAAAAGATCTTTTTCCAAAATTCATCGAAAAATTCAAATTAATCAAATGAAAAAATTGTGGGTTTGTCTTAAAATCAAAGAATTATTTGCCCAGGAACAGATTTGTAAGGGATTTTTTTTTATTACTCTGTTTTGATTGCTCTAAAGAGTGTAAATTTACCTGACGGATTCCATGCCAATGAATAGCAACATTCTCAGTTAACAAACTGTTTTTAAGTTCAACAATGATCGTATCTCCTTGCTGTGCAATGATAGTAGGACCAGGAGTTTTACCATTGATAGCAATCACTAATTTCCTAAAACAATCAGGTGATTGAAATTGATACTTTACTTCCCATTTGTAATGACGAACTCTAGCTTCAACTGCTGTTGTTGTTAGCAATATCATCATCACAAACAAACCAAATGATATAACTCTTACAGAAGGATTTCTTCTCCATTCTAAAAACAAACCCATACTGTCAAAGAAAAACTGGGACTGAGATGAGTTGTTAAGGAAGAACAATGGTCAAGAAGAGACACTGGTTTGAACTTTGAATGGAGAGATTGATTTTGTATTTTGAGTACCAATTAGATTATATATATATATATATATATAAAGATATCGATATCGTAATGAGAAGAAGAAGTCTCAGTTCCTGAATGGCAGTCAGTCAATACCGCGGGTTTCCAAGAAATACAATGTAATAGAAAAAAGTCGAGTGTATTGATGATATCAAGCATGTGATTGACAGATATGCTTTTGCTTTCCTTTATAGTGACAGTGAAAAAGAAATTTACTCCACTATCCAATGGAACACAATTAAGCTTCTATTGTAGTAGAAATAGACATACTATCGAATAGATATAGGAATCAGTACCACGAGGATTTGATAAAAGAACTGGGTCAAAATCAAATCGAGTTACGATGAAAACAGAATTTGAAGACAAAATTGAATGTTGTTGGGCTAGTGATGTAGAAATTGAACACATGAGATCAAATATAAAGTAGTATAAAGATTAAGATGGAGATTACCAATAGAGATTCGAATTTTAGCTGTTGAGGTAAGAGATTTCAGATCCAAAACAACCAAGAGCTCAAGTTCTAAAACTGAATTTTAGATCCAAAATACATGCTTAATCCTATTTGACGACGTTGCAGTAAAGCATCAGGATCAAACCCTAATTCGCGCTCAGAAATCACCAGTAGCAACTCTTCATACAAACAACTTGAAGAAGAACAACAACAGAAGAAATTGGTAAAGAATTTAAGATTGCACATCGGAATATGATAGATACCCTCAGAAATTCATGTTTTCTGAGTCTGATACCATTCTAACATTCAATACAATTGAATGTCTACATTTTAACTGAGACGACTTGAATCAAATTTAATTAAAGGGAAGATTAGTTTTATTACAGGACAAACTCGAGTTTATATACTCAACCGTCCAAACAAACACTCCACTCTCACGTGTATCTTACATGGTTATAATTTTCTCACTCACATTTCACAGAACCATTTAGCACACACTTCTCACTAACACTCTCTATGCTTTTACTAATAGGAATAATAGTCCCACATTGACTAAACTCCTAGCATGAATATTCTATATAAGCATGAGGTCCACTCCACTCATTGTCAATTGGTTTTGAGTTGGATGTCCTCATGTTATTATGGTATCAGAGCTAAGGTCCGCCAGTGCGGTAGCCCAACATGTCTAACTAGGCCCAACATGACTATCGTTCGTACTCCAACATGGCTAACCAGGCCCAACATGGGTACCCTTCTAAGGTCCCCGTTGTAGAGACTCAAAGATCCCTACACATGGAGGGGGCATAATGGAAATAATAGTCTCACATTGACTAAACTCCTAACATGGATACTCTATATAAGCATGAAGTTCACACCACTCATTGCCAATTGGTTTTGAGTTGGAAGTCCTCGTGTTATTATATGAATATTGAAAAGTAATGACTCATATCAAATTTATGTCCCTTATTTTCTTTTTTTGGAACCGAAATAAAAAACTACAGCCTACAAAGACAATTATGACACGCGTCCCAGCTGAATAGTGAATACCATGAGATCCAGCCAAAAAAAAATTTTCTCTCTCGGTTTTGGAGGAGTTTTTATCCTTAATTCATTAAGTATTTTCTTTTTCTAATATTAAAAAGAATTAAATAAATATATTATAAGATGTTTTTTCTATCGGTAAGAAATTTAGTACCGATCAGTTTTGAACTTAGATCACTTGTATCATCACCCAATGACTTATCATTGTTACAGTGATATTGGTTATCTAAAGATTAAATGGAAAATATATGTGATAGGATACAATCCTCATTGTTCCAACCGGTCTTACAAAATAGACCTACACAATGCTTGGTTAAAACATGTTCTCTATAATTCGCTTCTCTTGGTGTAATTTCCAATAGTCGAAGTTTTTCAGTGAATGAATACTATCTCATATGAGGTGATTGCACTGCACTTCTTTCCCTATTAGCTACCATGACTACATTTGTGCGGCCCCGTTCAAACCGAGTACTCCTTAGTCCTAGTTGTTGTTTTTTTGCAGTTTGACTGCTTCAAACATAGTGAAAGCTTTAGCCTGCTCAACATCTATTTCCTTGATGAAGATGCATCTAGTTCTATGCCATATTTCTGCAAAATTACGACATATTAGTCCAACTCCCGCCATGTCAGATTCTTTAAAATAAGCATAATCAAAATTGATTTTAATATCTCACAAATTTTGGCTTGACCACACTGATATGCTTACCACCCTTTCATTCTGCAAGTTTATCTGCATAATTTAGTTATTTAAGCACTTATTATAGCAGATATTAGCTTTTCTTGGAATTTTAAATTCTTTCACCTGCACATTCTCACTAATAAGTGAGCACATGCCTTATCAAATGTGCCATATTTCATATTCATTCACCTGCACATGCACAATAGTAAGTGATCATCTGGCTTTCCAAATTTGCCATAGTCCCAGGGAAATTTTGTAGATATTAACATTGTTATTGTTGACATTATTTCGTGCGTTCAAAAGGATAATTATAAGCGAACCTTTTAACACAATACCATTCATATTAGTATTAGCTAATTCACCGTTTGAGCTTTCCAAATTGATAATGTTACCATCAAAAAGCAAGTGCTGCATGAGTTTTATCTCAACACTGAAGAAAGGACAAGTGCTACGATAATTGGGGATAAATCTAAAAATTCTATCCCTAGTTGGGAGACACTTTTGAATATATTTATAAAGGAAGTGTAGAATTTTCGGAGGAGGTTTACTTTTCCAAAAGAAATTTCAATACGATCTTGCTAGAGGTGGACTAATAGGAGTACCAATGTTCCACCACCACATGATTGAGAAGGATGGTCTTTTTAAGGGAATCATGAATAGTTTGATTCATTGGTATTCATTGGTCCACATTTGGTACATTTTTAGTACCCTTTATTTGGTCCACCTTTAATGTTTTCATTCATACTACTGCCAGTTAAAGTTGATAAAGCCTTGGATAACTTTATAAGCAGATTTCACTGCAAAATCTAATGTAATGTAGTTTCACCTTTTTTATTTTTTATTTCTTATAATGAGAAAATAGATTCGTTAATTAGAGGTAGGATTTGCATTACTACATAGGACCAAATCTTATTTTGGGCCTAAGATTTGCACCTTAATTCACTATTTATTATTGTAACCCAAGATCTATATAGTGATCTAGAATCTCTTGTTGAACCAAAGTAATGCGTGGCTCAAAATATACTACTCCATAACACAAAATATGATTCAAACCTAAAAGGCTAAATGTGCACCCTAATTGAAATTTACACATAACGCCATATTGTCTGGATATACATGATCCATGCTCATTGATAAGGTAAATTTATAACATAAAAAGGCCTCTTCACTTTTCACTTATTACTAATTTATTTTGAATCGGAAGTCCAAATAACTATATATAGATGAAAAAAAAGCAGATATTAAACTTGATACCATATCACCCAATCTAGAACAAATAAGATACCGTATTTTTATAAGTGGGGAAATAAAACCGACACACGACCACCTCTAGGTTGTACTTATAACAAGTTACAACCATAGGAGGAACCCAACTTGTTGCCGGAGCCTTACCGGAAGAGTTTAAAATCTTAACATCATGAAGTCAAACGAGATTCAAAATGGAACTAAGTTGACTTTGAAATGGTTGACATTTTGACCGGATAAATGAGTTGAACTTGGACATTCAAAATATCCCACAGATGTTTCAGCGTAAATACGTAGAAGATTTAAAATGATTCATTTGTCCACCATGAATTTGATTGATGCTTAAAAAAATGAATTTGATGGATCTTCTCTCCTTCTATCAACTCCAAGAATTCAATTTAGATCCCCTGTGCATGTTACGTTATATTCACGGTATGGCAATTGAATTGGTTTGTGAAACAAATTGTTTTGTTTCTGAAATTGATTTATGCTTCTCTTTATGATATTCAAACACTCTTTTAGCATCATGGTTTGGGAAGTTTCAAAGTCTATCGAGAACATTTAGCCTCTTACGGTGCACATTCAAAAGGCTGGAAGGCATGTGCAATATGTTAACCCTCGTTTCACCATGAATCAAATAGAAATGTTTGTAAAAGTGGGAGACTATTTACGATCTTTACAAAGAAAAATCAACTCCTGTTTAATCATTTGAAAAATCAACTCCTGTTAAATTTCCTTTCGTATCCATCTAGTAATAGGAAAGTCAGATCTCCACCCATAGTTGGGTCAACACAAATTTTAGGAGTCCAATTCCGCCAACATGACAGCATTGACAGAATGACAGGGATGGGAGGTATTGACCATGGTCAAAGAGGAAAGCGTGTTGGCCTCATCTATAGATATGATCCTGAGACCATGTCTTCTTTCAGTACGAGACATAAAATGATAGACAGATCCCGTTTTTTGACACCAAAAAGTTACTCTATCTACGCATCATATAGGTACCGGTCCATGTTCATAGTATTTAGTCCAAAACTCACCACTGAGTACTAAAAGGTTCACCGTTCTAGATTTAGGACTTTCCACATGTTTCAAATAAGAAAATGCAAAGACAAGTTCATACTTGTTGATGTTTGTATTTTTACCATTGCTTTTTATCCAATCAAACCATCCGAATTCCTTCATAATTTAAGAACTAAATTCCTACTCAATTACTTCTTGGAAATTTCCAATGCAATTCAATTATTTTATTGTTATGATTTGTAAGCAAACATTGGTTTCTTCTTCATTACTATTATTTTTGCAGCTAGTTGTTTGTTCTCAAGCCCCATAGCCATATGTCCTTGTTATATTGTTGTTTTTTAGTAGACAAGAATACACAAATAAGTAGCAGCTTTGGAGTGCAATAATGCTGCGTAATAAATTTTCAGAGTGATGCTAAAGACCAGATGCTTTGGAATTCACGTGAAACTTAATCATTTGCTAGACGACGTTTTGAGATGGGTGATGGAGTTCTTATCAGTGGACAAGTTCAGCTAAGATAATTTGGGAACTTAACCCTGCGGCAGTAGTGTGGACTCTTCAGAGGGAAACAAACTGTAGAATCTTTGAAGACAAATACAGTTTCATAACTGACAAGGATTTAGAGTCATATGCCAGGGCATTAACTTTAGCTTGGGCTGCATCTGCCGGTAATAGAGTGCATGTAAACTTTGCAAGTTCAGTGTAATTGAGACCCCATTTTTACGTATTTTTTCTTTCTTTTATTCCTCTCTGCGTTCGGCAGAGTTTTTGTATATTCTTAATCTAATATATTTCTCTCTTTCGATCCAAAAAGTAAAATAAAATTGTTTTTAAATCTAACTCAACAACTCTTCTTAATCCGAATACGACCAGAATCGAAACCAAGAAGAAGAGACATGGAATCAGAGAGAAACAAACACCACCTGAGACATTTAAGATCACGAGCCCAACAAAGAGCAAGTGATGGGTTCACCGTAACAGGCCCATTCCCCACTCAAGATCAAATGATATAGCAAAACAAACTTAGTTCTCTATTCTCAAAATTAGTAAGTCTTTTTTTGATTGATAATACAGTTGAAGTTACAAAGGGCTATGCAAGAAAGTTTACCATTCAGATTGATGATTTACACTTAAAGATGAGCAAGCATCCCTGAGAGAGGTGTCGATCGGAACAGGCTGCGGCTCCGGTGCATGGTATTCATGGGTCTCATCATGAACTTATCAAAGATAACCCCAAAGGGGTATATATGAAACAATGGAATGATTGAATACACTGATTGCTTAGTACGTACTGGGATCAAAATATCTTCCTTTATGAGCAAAAAGAGGTAATTACGTAGTACATACACAGTACATGAACACATGCGCACACTAGTACACAAAGTACAAATTGTACTAAGAAAGACTTTTCTCATGTTTATGTTACAATGGTTTAACATAAGAGAATGGGTCACACAATGCCACTGTGGCCGAGGGTGTGATGCAACACTACGGACTATGGCCTGTCACCGGGGATGTTTTTATGTACTGATGCCGGTCATGTACTACAAGTAACGGCTAAGATGCTAATAGGGTGTCCGGAAATAGGGTGTCCGGATACCAAAAACAAAAATATTTCTACTTTTCCAAAAGAAGAAATCCCAGAAATAAAAAATATAAAAATTTAATTTTATAAAAGTTTAATTTTTTTGCTTCAAAAAATTAATCGCAAATTTTATTACCAATGTATAACTTATAACATTTTTATTTCCAAAAGTTGAAAATGAAAACCATATTGTTAAAATTATTGTGGTACGTACATAGTACATGAAACATAAGAGGATGTGTCACATAATGACCTTCTGGCCGAGGATGTGATGTAACACCACGGACGATGCCCGTCACCAGGGATGTTTGCATGAAGTGATGCCAATCAATTATTACAAGTAATGGCTTAGATGTTAATAGGCGTAGGGTATCTGGATATCAAAAGAAGAAATATTTATACTTTTTCAAGAGTAGAAATCCCAGCGGTTAAAAACATAAAAATTTCACTGCACAAATCTTAGTTTTTAGGAATCAATCATAAATTTTATTGCCAACATAACTTGGGACTTTTTTACTTCTAAAATTAAAAAAGAATTTTTTTTTGTTGAAACTATTGTGGTATGTACATAGTACATGAAACATGCACATTGGTACACAAAGTACAAATTGTACTAGGAAAAACTTTTCTCATGTTTACAAAAGTTAATATAAGAGAACGGATCACATAATTGTGGCCGAGGATGTGACGTAACACCATTGACGATGGTGTGTCACCCGGGTTGTTGGTATGAACTGATGCCGGTTAATGTACTACAATTAACAGCTAAGATGTTCATAGGCCTAGGGTGGGTAGATATCAAAAGAAGAAGTGTTTAATAATCCTTGAAGTCAGAAACATAAAAAGTTTACTTATAAACAAATTTTTTATTTTATAAATCAATTTCAAATTTTATTATCAACCTAACTTATGACTTTTATATCTATAAGTTAAAAAGCAATTTCTGAAATAATAGGTTTATTGGAATTCAAATCAGAATACTGAATAACTCCTTATGCCCATCGATATAAATAATAAGAGACTACTGGAATGAGGAAACATACCCACATACCATGTTAGATATATGCTAACCCGATTCAAGCTAGGAAAATTAAACAGTTAGAAATCAGTAAGTTCCATCCAATATAATTGCATATGTAAAATATTGGACCAGAATTTGAACAGCTTCAGTTGTATCGCGTTTTCCATCAGTCAGTAAATTTCTACGGAATTATGCATCAGTTGTGGGTTATAAAATCTTAAGCCAATACATTCATGGAATATGAAATAGGTTATAGAAGAACACCTTGTGTGATTGAGTTACCTCCAGGTGTTGAGGAAGATGATGATTTAGAATGCGAGAACACACAATTGAATGTCTAAGAAATTGCTTAGTTCTATTAATTGTTTCTATCGTGGCTTCATTACCTGCATCCACATTTTGATGCTTGATAAAATATGGGTTAATACCTTAGAATTGCATGTCCGTTGTATAAATTTTAGTTTCAACATTACGCTCTAATAATATCTATCTTTATATTATCATTTAGTAACTTGATTTAATTATTAATAGATAAAATACTGATTAATACTCTATTCGTCATACATAAAGTGAGTTTTTCCTTTTTATTTTTGTCCCAAAAAAATGATCCTATTTATTTTCATATGATATTTTTTTAAATAATTTTTTATTAATAACTAATGTTAATTTTTTTAAATAATATAAAAAATTTAATAATCATATTTATTCTCATTCTGTAGGTTAGGTCATTCAAAAATCTTTTTAACAATATAACATTTAAAATAGTTTGTGAGAAATGTTCATTCGAAATTTTAACATAAAAAGATGGATAAAAAAAACTATTAATTTTCATTCATGTGTTTCTTAAATTTTTTTATTAAAGATTATATAAATACTAAAAGTTTTAATTTTTATGAGACTGAAGAAGTAGATAATAATTAAATTAAAACTACTTAGTGATGGATCCTAAATTTTTAATCTTTTCTTATTTTTAGCTCTAACACAACGCATCGCACGGGCTAACCACTAATTAGGATAATCATCTCCAAATATCTTTTTGATTTTTTCACATGTATTTGCACCACCGGCATTCCTCACTGCATGCCACTCTTCAGCTAATCACTATTCTCAAATGACAATTGTGTGGTACAAGTATTTTTGGCAAATTTCATTTAATTCTCTGCATGCCCCATGCAATTGCAAATCTTGCATTCTACTAACTGATTTTGATTCTTTTTCTTCTGTTTTTTACTTTGTGAAAATCAAAACCATCCATTCCTCCAAATTTGTTAAGTAGGAAGGAAATCATGCATGCAGCACATCGCAGCCTTGGATGGTGATGGTGGAAATGAAACATCGCAACCTAGGCCCACCGAAATCTTTCGAAGAAATCGGTGGTTTGACAACAGATGTCGTTACTTTCAGGTTGTTAACCAAGTGTCGGTTTAAAACGGGACCTTACATCGTTTTTTTACAAATGTTGTTTTTCCATCATTTTCAATGTTGTCTCTCTCGCTCACTTATCTCTTTTACCAATTTTACCCCTAGTAGGAATTCTAATTTATTTTTCCGATAATACCCCCAATCTAATTTTAAGATTTTCCGAGTCTTTAATTTAGAATTATTTTATTTATATGACAAAAGTTCAAAAAGGATCAACAAATTTCACCCATAGATATAGAATTTGGGTTTTGAAGAAAAAATTTTTATTTAAAAAACTATTTTGTATTGGTAGTTGTTTATCATGTTGATTTTATAGTTGGATACATAACTGATTTTGTATCAGGAAATCAGTGTTAATTATCGTTTATTTGTCGTTGCTTTTCTGGAACGTAACACGTTGTACTTCATTACTGAGTAGTTATGAAAATGTTGATTTGGTGAAGGAATTGTTGTCTATATGTTGTTTTCCCAAAGTATAATTATACATTTTATTATTTAATAATTATAAAACTGCCAATTCAATTATGAAAATCAGTGATTTTATCTGATTTGTGTCAGGAAATCGGTGAATTATTCAGTAAATGCTAATTGTCCTTTAGTGGTCACTGCTTTTCCAAAATGTAACATATTGTACTTCATTATTGAGTAGTTATGCAAATGCAGATTTGGTAAAGAAACTGTCGTCTACCTGTTGTTTTCCCGGAGTATAATAATCCATTTTTATTATTGAATATAATAATAAAATTGTAAATTCGCTATAAAAATCAGGGATTTTTACCTGATCTGGGTTGAGAAATCGATGAATTATTAAATAATGGCAAATTATCGTTTACAGGATGTTACTATTTTGACATATAACACATTGTATATCGTTATTGAGTAATTACGAAAATGCAGATTCGGTAAAAAATTATCGTTTATCTCTTTTTTGGAAAGTGTAACTACACACTTTAGTATCAAACAATTATAAAACTGCATGTTTGGTAAAAAAAATCCATAACTTTTGCCCGTGGCTACTCCTCGAAAGTCCAATAAAACGTATTTTACTATTGGAAGTAATAGACGGAAGTCAACTGGCATTCTCTGAGATAACAATTTGAAACTATTGATTAGTAGAATTATGTTTTTGAACCAAATTATAACCAATGATTCTATAAGTTATTCTACCTAGTATATTTCCATATGAAGTTTATTATTTTCTCCGTTCCATTTTAGATGAGGGTTTTCATATTTTTCCCAATATTTCCCGATCTAACCTTGTTTGAAATCATACACAATAGAAATTATATTTGAAATCATGCACAAATATAGAAATTATATTAGGCTAAGCTTTCTAAATGGATACTCCATAATATATTTTTTAATATTTTTCATCTCTATAACTAAAAATTAGAAGACTTAAATGTTTTAAGAGGTAATGTTTAAGGGAGATATGAATTTTTTTTACTCTCTTTTATTTTTCTTAATTTGTATAAAAACTTCAAAATATTCATCTAAAGTAGAGGGGAGAGATAGTATTATTTTTACATGCTTCAAAAATAAAATAAAATACAAAGGTTGTTTTGGTTAACCTTCAAGGGTATTATTGGTATTACGAATTCTCCGGTCCCAAAGTAAAACATACATGCATATGATTTTGCAGACTATTTAAGAAGAGCAAAGGGAATAGAACCTTCACACACACTACAGTAGATCCTAAGCACTGCTGAAGAAGAGAATATCAACCTCTTCTGCCAGAATCTCTCCCTAATTTCTAGATCTTATGATCTTCAAATGGATGGTGGGATCAGTAGGAACTATATACAAGTAAATCTTGTAGATGAGTATTCATTTTCAGAAGTTTATGATGAATATCTCTTATCACTCTCTTCTTCATCTACTCCACCTTCTTCTTCTTCCTCTACTGCACTTCCACATGATTGTTTATTATCTGATGATCAATTATGTTCTGTTTTCAATAGTCTTCCACAACTCACAGAGTGGTCGTTAGATGATAAGAAGTTATTTGAGAATGAATTCAACTACAAAACCATTGATGAAGTTGAGCAGCATTGTCAATTGTTGGTTGAAGATGGTGGGTTTTTTTCCATACCCGTCGATAATAATAATAGTAAGCACGTCATCGTAATCAACGATGACGTTGTTGAGACGGGTGCCGGTGTTGTTGAAACTGCCGCTGCAGGTAATCAGAATGGATCGGTAAATGGTAAAGGAAAGGAGAAAGTAATTAGTGATAAGAATGAAGTACAAGCCGTGCCTGGTGCATCTAGAATTAAGGCTATTATGAGTCAGGTACGGTATGGCCTGCAGAGACCTTCAAGAAAAGGCTTTGGAGCTGGAATCAAAAAGCCAAATAGAAGGACTCCTATTCCTTGGACTGAAGCTGAACACAAGTTTGTATTCCATCTCTATTCATCTCACTAATTAAGTTGCTAATACCCTCATTGAAAAGGATTAAAATTTGCAAAATTTTCTGTGGTGTTTGGCAGGTACTAACTTAAGATTGTTTGGGAGTTCGTACGAGTACTAGAATGATGTATAATTAATCCATATATTAAGAAGAATGCAGGCTAGTTTTAACTCTCATTTTCGTGTAATGTTTTTTCGTTCTAATTACAGGTTGTTCCTGGAGGGATTGGACAAACATGGTAAAGGAGACTGGAAAAGCATTGCAAGGCACTTTGTGCCTACCAGGAGCGCAGCACAAGTTGCTAGTCATGGCCAGAAGTATTTCATTCGTCTTGCCAAGCAACCAGACGAGGAGGTGGTGTGTGGAAATACTGATACTGTCAAGAAGGATAGGCATCGAGGTATAAGCGACATCAGCGTTATAAAGGAAAGCGGCAGAAGCGGTTGGTCCGTGTATGGATCTAGCAGCACATATCCGCATGGAGCTAATATCACTAAGTATAAACCCATTGTTCCAGTTCTATATCCTTATTCCTCTGCTAGCCGTCACCGACGTTTTATGCTACCATTCATAGCATCTCGAAATCGTAAGTCTAAACTATTCCGCTGGTTGTGCTTCAGATCATCGAATATATCAACTAGAAGTAGCTACACACCCATTTGGCACCAGCAGGAGCAAGCCATGAACTCATCACTGGCCAACTATGGTATGAATAGTGCATCATTCATAAACCGATACTTGTACCAGCCGGCGCATATTGATGGACCAATGAGGATGAATTACCCATCAAGCAGTTCTGAACCAATGCAGATCAACAACCAGCTGTGTAGCAATACTGGACTTACGAGCAACTACTTGACGTCGAACAATGTTATGCTTAATGGAAAAATGACAGCTTTGGATGACCCATTACATGCTTATTTTCTCGAGAGCAACAGCACATATTATGATCCTGCTGCCCCTCCATATGATCACCCAACTAGAAATAGTGCTGCAAACAATAATCAGCTTAACCAGATGTGAGAACAGAGGTAGGGATGAGTTATCTTGTGACAAAATATAATGAATATGCGGTTCTTTGGCAATGATTTAATCTTTTATATGTAATATGTATATTTTTGTGGATTTTCTTACTATAAATAAGGTGCTGCAAGTAGATAAAATAAGTTTTATGCGTAATAAGATTGAGCTCAGCATTCTAATGCAACATGAACTTGCAACAACATTAGAAATGTGTCATTAGCTGCCATTTTTTCGATACCTTTTCAGAAAAATAGTGAAGGCACTGGGAGTTTCATCTAATTTTATGAGCCATCGTTAAACGAAATGCAAGCGAATGAAACAAAGGCACGCACATTATCTATCTTACGAATTCAATTCGCGTCTACTACGCATGGCTTCATAGGAGAAAATATCCAACACATCGTCAGTATCATATATAAGCAACATATTTAAGCCTTCTCAACCTGAATCATCTCCAAGATTCTTTTAAGCTTTCTCAGTTCATGGCCTCAAGTAAGACCAATCTCTTGAGCAACAACAAACACTAATTTCTTCATGATTTCAGCTACACCAGTAACAATAAGATCTACTTCAAACACCATTTCACACTATATGGAACGCAATAGAAAAAACGATGAACAACTCAAAGAGAACAGAGAAAATTAAGCTTTAATTGGCTCCAGAAATACTGTCAGGAAACCATACCCAAAATTAACATCAGGTTTTTGTTTTACCAGATCTACAACTACATATATGTAATTCTAACCTCTAATTGGCTCCAGAAATACTATCGTGCTGATATCTAGGGGGTTAAGGTTTAGTACTGCACAGAAAGACCAGTATTATGTTGTCTTAATTTTTACTCCACTCCCATAAAACTTCGTAATGGTGGCCTAAGTCTTCATTTCTTGAGCATTGTCCTAGATTTGGCGGATGGCTCTTCCTCCTGAAAACAGCAATCTGAGAGGCGAACCCTTGTACAACATCACCTATCCCACCAACTCCGCTGAATTTGACGCTATAATTGTGTCTAGTGGCTAGGTCAGAAGCCCAACAGTTAAACTGCTCACGAGTCCACTCAAATATATGGCCACGGTTGCGGAATCTGCAGGGAAGAGATGACTTCTTATCTGGTTCATCATCTCGAGAAGTAGAATTCTTCTGTAATATTGGGTTGTATTCGTAATTTGGAGTTGATACGATCAAAATTTTAGGACAGAAAGTACTCAACACAATGTTGCCAAACGCACATGCTTCACTCTCCTGCATATGCTCAATCACCTGCACATGTTTTCAACATGTTAATCACATTGTGTTGTGAAATATAATGATGGAACTATAAGCATCTCATATCTTCGAGAGTGTGTTCTGCAACCAAGAAAAGTCTTTCTAAAAATTATGAGAACCTAGTGCCCAATATATAAACCAGTGTGGCATTTTAATATGACAGGGGGTAGTGATGATATAGCAATGGTGAGCTAGTGGTGGTGGTGAGGCGGTAGTGCGGGCAGAAAAAGAATTCTCACTAGATCTTCTGTCCAGTATAGAACAAACTTCGCTAAGGTTTCAAAGTTAGGTGCAAAGCAAAAAAAATAGAACATCAAATACCTCTATGCAAGTACCAATATCAAATCCATACAGCCTAGTGTCAAAAGTGGTGATGGAACCATTATATAGCAGAGCAGACTTGATGCTTGATATAGGTGAATCGTGGCCATGCACTGCACTTAGTTTAGAGTGAAGAACCTGTCATTATAAACACAGTTACAGAGCGATTAATTGAAAAATCTAGTAAAGAAATAGTATGTTAACTGAAAAACATCTTTCAAATGTGAAATCAAATAACTCGTCAGGAGTTCACACCCTTGCAGCACGGGTAAGGCTTTTACGAGAAATATCCACACCAACGATTTTTTTAAGGGCTGTTGGATAATTCAATAGAGAACCCAAAAGAGTACCTGATCTGCACCTAAAATCAACCTGTGAAATAAAAGCAAAAAACTGCATTATGTACCAAAACTCTAAAAGAAAAATAGAACATTAATAGGTATGAGATTGGGGTAAAATTACACAATATAAACGCTAAGAAAAAAATACCAATGTTGCAGCACAGGACTCATTGATGTGTTTCACTGCATACTCAACCCGTTGCTTCCAAAGAGAAGGGATAAAAAATGCCTGCTCCGTCCAATCCACCAACGGCTCATCTACCCGCAACAAACAGATTGAGTACTTCAAGACACAGTCTTCTGAAATGAGAGATAAGATTTGCCAGAACATTCAGAAATGTCAATACTAAATATGATAGACTTAGTTTTAAAATGCATTTGTGAAGAATTCACATGATTATACTACTGAAACTACGCAAGACTGAAAACAAAAAACTAGATGAAGCAACAAGACTCTGTAGACTCATCATATTTATGTGGGGCGAGGTGCTTTTCACTACAAAAGCCACACAGAGAGCTGACACGAATAGAGGAATTAATAGCAACGGAGACATGAAAGAAACTCACTTAAAGACGATGATGATATAGACTTAGCAGAACCACCAGCTGAACCCAGAACCAAGAGCTGAGGTGGCAACTCAGTGGTGAAAAAAGCAGATTGAGCAAGAGACATTTGTTTAACACATGTTTCAATCTGAGGAACCACACAACCGCTTCCAATTTCAAACTCGAATTTTTCACAACTTTCAAGAGTTTCTTTCATGTCTTGTTCTCCTTCTCTAACCAATGAGATATCATAGCTAATGCAAACCAGGGACCCCTTTGATGGAGAGACTCCAGAATCAAGACCTTCTATTTCTGGTGAGCAAACTATGTTATAATGCCTATTCATCTCAACGAGCTCCTCCAAACGATTCGGGAGATCCACTGAACACTTCAAAAGAGAACTAGCATGCTGGCGAGTATGTATAGATAAACAAATTGCAAATTCCTTCGAAAAGATCTTTGGATAAACACGGACCCCAAGTGCATTTTCAGATGATGACCTCTTCTCTATAGGAATGTCCAGTTGTTTAAAATACTTGTTCAGCCACAAAAGGACTTTTAAGGAAGTGCTCTGTACTGCATCACCTAGCCTTTTGTAACAATCTCCAGGTGAGCACTCCATAATCACCTCGTGGCTCGTGGATACTATCTTCACATCACACTTAAAGGTGACTCCCCTGCTGTTAGCCTCTACAGTTCCTCCATATGCAGTTTCTTCAACTGGTTTTGATATAATCGTCATCTGATCCCTTTTTCGTTTTTTCATGGAAGATTGAGTTGTAGAGAACTCGGGTTCACGTAGCCTATGCAGACGGCAAAATGTAGTTAGAAGATCCCTAGGATAGGAACCTCTCCAATTTGTACGTGTAGTGAATGCAGTGGGTAAGTCTGCTGCAATTATTGCATCTCTAGATAACTTGTAACCTCCATCAGGCAGCCTACCAACAAGCATCCTGGATAAGCAGTTTCATCAAGAATAAGCAATAACTAAAAGCTGGAAAATTTTAGGAAATAAAATAAAATATGAGAAGTCATTTAGCTATGAATCACATCATTTTTTCCAAAAAATACATAATAAAAGATTAAATCATTCAAGCAAGTTTAAAGAAGGAAGCAATTGACGTACATCATATACATGATATTCCCACCTTTCTTCATCCTAAATGCAAGTATACGAGACTATGACATAATTAGTGGGCAAATAGTGATAAGCATAGTAATACATACCTGTAATAGGTACCTAGTGTTACGTCTTCATGAAAAAGATCTTCACATTTCCACCTGTATCCAAAATTTGCCAAGATTGCGTCTCCATGAATATTTTGACCAGAAAGATAGGATGCCCTTAAATTGAGAGTTTCTGCTATGTGTGAAAGAACTTCCAGTGTTGACTCAGATTTCAGTGGAAGTCCCAACAGAGGAAAATACAATCTCATCTCAGATGAAGATTTGCCAATCTTCCTGCAAAAGAAAATGTGTGTTAGTGGCAATACGACATGGTCTGAAGATTATGGACAAGACCCAACAAAATATCAGCATTTCCCCAAATATAAACCCGACTAGTTTAAACCTTACTTGAAGAAAAACAACACAGCGAGCTGGGTTTAAAGGTAATGGGTCAAGAATGCTCAAATCTAACACTAAATGTTTTACTATGTCTAGTTAAAGCATACGTACATATATCGTAAACCAACCACAAAATGCTGCTGGAGTTAATTTGTTCTACCCACCTGGAGAGAAGAACATGAGAAGCATCTGCAACACCTAAACTTTCTCCAATGACATCAACGTAATATTCCTTGGAAGAAATATTAAGAGACAGCTGCTGGACAGGCTTCTCAAGCGAGTAAGGTACACGTATGGCTTCAACACAAATGCTTTCTGCTGAAGGGTTCTCATTAATATCTGGAAAGTATGGGTTCTGCTTCCGAATCCAAAGCTTTCCCTCATCAGTAGCTACTGAGACAGATAATGCAGCAGCCCTCATGATAAGTGGGATACTTAGCAAGTGATCAGTTTCCACTTTGGGATTGATGGATTTGCATAATCTATTAACCTTCTGATCACATGAAGCAAGAACGGAAGCAGGAACGAAACCCCGCAAATGACCTCTTCTTGTTAGTGCAGCTCGTAAGTGGCCAGTCAGCGGATGACCAGATGGAAGAAACTTTACCACATAATTCAAAAACAGAACAGATAAAATCAGAATGAGAATTATGCTAAACATGGTTCCAATTAAGTAAATTGACCGTTAAACTAAAAAAGAACCACAAACCTCGTCTGAGAATACATCAGATACACGAGTGACTAACTCATCACATAGTTCTTCTACAGTCAGATCCTTTGTCTTAGTCTGGATACCCAGCTGAAGCTGCATAATATCTCATAACACGAGAAGATTACAAAACAATTCTGCAACTACAATTTCAAATTCAAACAGTAAAAGGGAAAAAAGAAAAGAAGTATACCATTTTGATAGCAACCTCTGCAGCAGATTGCTCAGCATCTTTCTTTCTTTTGCAGACCATTGAAGTAACCTCCATATCTGGAACCTGCAAGCAGCAGCGAAACAAACAAGGACCTTGTTGCGGAATGGTTAACCCTGGGCAAACATTTTGTACAGATTCTTTCACTTCTTCTGTCTTGTAAACCGCCTTGGCACCAAATTTCTGGTTTATTATAGCTTTAGGTGTAGGTTCTGGTGGCCCCTTGGCCACAACCGATTCAGTTCCCATTAGTCCTCTTCAATTTGTTAAAACACAAATCGAAATACCTACTCCCGTACCTATTAAATGAAACCAAATCAGTCAAAACTATAACCCATTAGGCCATTACAGAAAAACAACAAAAAATCAAGATTTCAACTCAAACCCTAGTTTTTTCAACTTTAAAAATCAAGATTTCTACTCAAACCCTAGTTTCTTCAACTTTAAAAATCTAGATTTCTACTCAAACCCTGGTTTCTTCAACTTCAAAAATCAAGATTTCTATACAACAGGAAGATCATTTCAAAACATCATTTCGACACAAAACGATTATCTTTTTATCTAAGAAACCCATATTGCAAGTTAAAGAAACAACAGAAAGATCTCGGCTTTATAAATCAATACTACTAAATTCTAATCAAACCTTCGTTTTTTTCAACTTCAGAAAAGAGAAGAAGAAACCCATCAAAGATATGATCTTTGATCATTTAAAAGAAACCCCCATCTTACATGTTATAGAATACAATCAAAATTCAACAATATTAAAATCTGAACCAAATTAGGGGTGTTCAAGATTTCTTCGAAGTAGTGCAAAAAAAATTGGAAATTTCTTTGAATTTGTGCAAAAAGATTGAAAATTTCTTCGAATCTGTAAAAAAACATTGAAAATTTCTTCAAATTTCGATTAGGGATTTAGGGTTTTTACCTCTATTTCTTGCTTTCTTCTTGATTTCTTTCTCTCTCAGTTCTTCGGATAGTCTGAACTGTAAACGCTTTGTTTTTCGCTACTTAAAAGAAAAAAGTGGGGGGAAACTGAAAAATGGGATTGGGTCCCACTTTGGCTAACGGTGGTCAATTATGGTCAGTCATGTTAATAAGGTGGTCAGAGGAATTGCCCTACACAGTGTAGGAAATTTCTACATTTTTTTTCTTTTGGTTCTTCCTCTTTATGCCCTGAAAATACTAATAATACCCCAATATAGTCCATACCGGATTTTGGTTCGTACAGATCAAGAGCGATACATTGGTAAGCATTTGTACCGGAGAAATTTTGATTTCAAATATCGATCTACATATTTTATATCTATAATTAATATATCAAACGTTTTTTTCATATTGGACCTATTAAGATATAAAATTAGTATTTATTTTTCTAAAATACCATAAAAAACATGAATAACAACTGAAAACCGTAGAATAATGATAAGAAGTTTGTTTGTTTTTTTTGGATTTTTTTTTAATTGAAAACCGGCTGTACCGGTCATATCGGCCATTTCGATCAACTCGTATCATCAATATCGGCCGATATTTTCGGTCAAATACCGTTCTAATAATATCAGATATTTCGTATCGAGTGAGACCTGATATCGATAAAACCGACGATATTTCGGCTGTACCGGCCGGTATGGACTACATTGTAATACCCCTATTTAGTTAAAAAAATTGGTTAGAATTCTGTTAATAAAAAATATCAAAAAAAATAAATAAATTTATAACTAAAAAAAAGTCTTTATTAATTATCGAGATCTTATAAAATTTACATAACCCATAATAGAATTTAAATATAATATATCGATTTGTCCAAAGCAGATTAAAATGAAAACCAATTCAACTGAAAGCTTTTCAAAACACAATGCACCCAGATAAATAAGGATAATTAAAAAAAGAATCCTTACCAACTGTCGGGATCTTATAAAATTTACAGAACCCATAATAGAATTTAACTAATATATCTTACATATGTAAACATTTAAATGTCTCCAATTTGTGATACATCATATATTATCTTGTTCACCTACATCAGCATCTGACTTTCAAAAATCCAACATAAAGAACTTTCGTAAATCATCTTAAAGTTATAATAGCAAAGGATTTTATCCACCTAAAACTCTAATTTCTATTATCCGACCTCTTTTTTGCTGATAGGCAGATGATTAAGAACAATAATCACCAGATCTCTTGAATAATATGTGATAATCAATTAGACGTAAACACTATTGGCTTAATCATTAAATCTATTAAACCCTTGCATAACAATAATCGAAACATAAAAAGCCCAAATCCAATTAAATCCTTGATCAAGAATGTTAGAAAGCTCTGATTGTTATCTATTTTAATTTAGATCTCATCAAAAATCTATAATTGTATCTAGGGTTAATTTGTATTTTTACCAATTTAAAAAACGATAAAAATATACGTAGTTTGTTTGTCTCTATATGTTTGATATTCCCTTTCATTATAACAATAATACATTTTTTCCAATCATTTGAAAATTGAATCGAATTACAGAGAGATAAAGATGGTTTTGTATTTCCTTTTATCAATCGGTAAATATTTGGAGTATATAATACTTCATTCGTTTTTGAAAAAGTGTTACTATCATTTTTTTCATTTTAACCTAAAAATAGGCTAATTTGAAAAGGTGATAGTAATTCTTTTCCTAAAACGGAGGTAGTATTATTTAAATTTGATGGGTAGGAAGATAGGTTTTATGGGTACTGAGATAAAGGGCTACCGTTAGTAGCTTTGGGGATATATAGAACAAGAGCCTTTTTTTTCCACAAGGGAATGTTGGTTTGAAAAAGCCACAAGGATCTATTCATTATTGATAGATTGGTAGTGATAGAGATGCATTGCAGAATAATGTTGCACCAGTTTTAAAAGAGTCTCATTTTTTTCATACTTAGGAAGGTGTAAAGACTTTAGATATGTCAATTTTTTTAAAAAATATGCAGAAGTCGGATTTAGGTCCCTATCCGAACCCAGCAAGACAGACTGACCCTACTACCAGACCCACGTCGCCAAACACAACTATACAACTACGCTAATACAAATACAAACCTTACGATGGAGATTGAATCCCCGACTTCCTCCTTACTGGAGTTGATGGGAAATCGTTGAGCTATAAGCTTGGACCAGACTTTAGATATGTCAATTTTGAGACCTACCAAGCCTTTTATTTTCCGGCTAATTTAAGGCTTATCAATTTTATTTCAGGCCTATCCAATTTTATTCCCACCTAGATGAAGGAATAAAGGATGTCTAAAAAGGATAAAACTACCCTTAGTGGTTAAATTACATTTATATCCTTATTCATAATACTTCTAATATATTTCTATTTCTCTCAAAACCAATCAAAAAATTTTAAAAAATCTTTTTCAAATCATATTCTTTTCTTTTTTAAAATTTTCAAAATTTTGGGAAATTTTTGGGTTCAAGAACAATCGGCTAATATGGCACTAACACGACGGCCGATTGTTCTGGATGTTCTTGGTCCATGAAGAACATCAACTAAAAATCGATATACGTTCTTCATTTTAATGGCCGACTGTTCTTGATGTTCTTGATCCATGAATAATATTAGTCCAGAACCAGCATACGTGCTTCATTTTTATGGATGATTGATCACAATCGGCAGATACAATCCTCCGCAAGTGTCGATTGTTAAAAAGAATTCAAAAACGATAGTTGTTTTTCATAAAAATACATCCATAATCGGTGGATAAAGTTCCCCACGTATGCCAATCCTAAAAAGCCCAAATTTAAAAGTTTTTCTATAAATGTTTTGCCCTGAATCGGTGGATATAAATGCTTATCTACCGATTGTGAATTTGACATTTTCTTCAATTGTTTCGCTCATAACTTCTTCGTCCGATGTCAGAATGGCCTCATTTTTTGCGTTGAATTCGTCTTCTCATTCACAACAATCTTGAATTTGGATAGGTTCCATTTGGTCTTGGATCCGTTCATTTTTATATGTAGTACTACAAAACATCCTTAAATAAGACATTAAATGGATCTTGTTAATTTTTTTCAGATTTTTAATTAAATTTTAGATTATAAATTATTATTTGGCATAAAATATATAAAAAAGTTACTACTTACGTCAAGAATAAAAATATTTAATAACAATTATAAATGCACAACTATATAAGACAACACTTTTTTAACATTTGTAAATGTCACAGACTAACTATTAACCATAAGAAAAGGAAAATTGGGCCCCCAACAAATTGGGGCCCTAGGCAGTCGGCCTACACCGCCTTCCCTGTAAGATGGCCTTGTTGCCAAATATGCCTAAACCGACACCAAACGGTTGAAATAGTAAAATACATAACAAATATGCGGCAGAGGAGGTAACCCCGCCGGCGACCGCATGTGGCAGCATTCAAATCTTACTTGGTGAACAACAGGAGGATATTAATGCTTAACTTGTTTACTTGATGAAATGAGAAGGTAAGAACTAACAAAAACCCAAAAGTGAGAAAACAAGGTTGGAATCTCCATTCCTAAGGGTTCCGAAAGCAGCTCAAAATAAGAACAGTAATAAAAGAACCGTAAAGGAAAAGCAAACCAATGCTTTTTTGCTGTGATTATTCTTAGACCAACATGCATTTATTTCAACTGTACAACCCCATGAAGTCAAGGACACCTTCAACCTAACCCTTAACTTATATAACAAGACAATCAACCTAAGACTCCCAAAATTGTCTTTCCTTTCTCCCTACTTTAAAGTCATCTTATACGTATAAGCCTATATGGTTAGAAGTACAAACAAACAAGAAATTCATAGAAATTTAATTAAGCATGAACTGTGTTGAGAACAAGAAACAGCAGATGCCGAAATCAAACTTGTGTTCCCAAAATGGAGCTGAAATAGTGTTTTTCGATTTAGAAACAACGGTACCAAGAAAAGCAGGAGCAAGAATTTGGGTCTTGGAATTTGGTGCTATAGTTGTTTGTTCACAGAAACTTGAAGAACTAGAGAGTTATTGTACACTGATAAGACCAACAGACTTATCGGTGGTTAACCTCAAATCTGGACGAGTTGATGGAATCACACGTGGAGCTGTTAGAACCGCTCCCAAGTTTGAAGATGTCGCTGACAGGATTTTTGGTCTGTTAAATGGTAAAGTTTGGGCAGGGCATAACATTCACAGATTTGACTGTCCACGCATTAGAGAAGCTTTTGATGCCATTGGACGTCCTCCTCCAGTACCTGTAGGAACGATCGACTCATTAGGAATTCTGACCCAAAAATTTGGCAAGAGAGCTGGAAATATGAAGGTAATAACGACCCTACTCATTAAAAAACGAAACGCTACAACATTAAAAAGAATATTAAGATTGCATGTAGTCGTGTACTAACAATTCACTATATCGGATATTCTAAAGGTGAAGCAGGAATAACTTTCTGCCATAATCCCGTCAAACTATGTTATAGGTTACGAGAGTAACCTTGAGTCATGGTTTAAGTGAAATTATCTGGAAACCCAAATTGACTAGTATGTGTATAACTAAAAACATGGATATAGCATTATAGATCATTTTATCTTCTTATTCAATTTTCTTATCTGTTATGTTGATGTGCTCTACAGGCGTTCTAGTTTGTTTAAGTGGTTACAAATTCACAAACTAATGATCAAGTGGTTCTTCCTTTTTCAGATGGCAACCCTAGCTGCTTATTTTGGATTGGGACAGCAAAAGCACAGGTAATGTCTTCACTACTAATTTTAGTGATAGATAGAAAACTCAACATAAACTAATTTTTGTTTCTAAATTTCCCTAACAGGAGCTTGGCTGATGTTCGGATGAATTTGGAGGTTCTTAAGCACTGTGCAACTGTATTATTCCTGGTAATTAATGCATACCACAAATCATGCTCACTTCTATTGCAGCAACAAAAAAGTAGACTGGTATTTTCATCTGTTTCAAGTTTCAACCTTTTTTCTGTTCTAAATTTCTAACATTTGGGGTTTATATATCATCAGGAATCGAGCCTCCCCGACATATTGGGTTGTGCCAATCAGGGATCTCCAACAGTTGCCACAAGAAGTAGAACCAACGGGAGGTTAAGATCATATGGAGGAGAAACAAGTAGAAAATCTCCACCTATTTCTAGTCTTGGATACCATAAAGTACTACCCTATGCACGAAACACTACTGTACAGGTTTGATTCTTCTACCACTTCTTTTTAACTATACAGCATTTTAAGATAGGAATACTAATCATTTCAGGAAAATATTTAACAGATGACAGAAAAACAGATCGATATTCTCTGCAAGGCAGGGTAATGAACACCAATAAATAGACAACTTTCAAATAAACCAATCTCAGGAAAGAAGGACAGTGAAAACACAGGTTTCAACTTTGAACAACCTAGGTAGTAGCATAAAGCATGTTTGTATATTCACTAACTCAAGGACTCGGCATTAGAGTCTTCTATTATCATGGCTGTAATGACTTGATCCACGTTAGAAACATGGCAGGCTCACTAACAAATTATTTGTTTTTTTATTTATTTTTATGTACTGAAGCCAGTCAATGTTATTTCGGTTGTAACATTCATCTTTCAATTGAATAATAATTTTCTTACAGTAAATATCTCATAAAAGAAGATTTTTCATTCTCTAACAAAGCAATGGAAATCTATGGAAGTTAGCAATTTACTAGTGAGATATTGATTGATAAGCATGGTAAGACATTGCAACGAGAACCCAAGACAGTGGAATAAGAGAGGAACAGGAATGAGATACAGAACCTTGTTTAGCTTTCCACAAAACATATAGCTAAAGATCCCCCAAATAAACTTGTGAGGTGACCTTCCCTAGCCAATCCCTGAATTACCAATAGGCACGATAAAATTTGTAAATTTATATGAAGAAAAGTATATTTTCATAGACTACCCATACAAATAAGGAGTATACGTAACGACTAAGAAGTTAATATAACAGGACTATTGGTGCTTCTAAGCAGAATACTGAATAACTTCCCTTGAATACTGATAAAAATCGTAAATTAATACAAAGAAAAGAATATATTTTACTTGCCATAAAAGCATGAGTAGCTGCACTCGAGTCTGAAGAAATCAAAACCATCTTCGATTCCTGACTATTAGGCCCACTCCAAAGATAATATAATAGCCAGAATTTCAGCTATGAAGTTAGTAGCACAACCCAAACCCCCAGCTACAGCTCTTAACACAAGGCCAAAGTGATTTCTTGCAATAAAACCAAAACCTGAGGCACCTGGATTCCCTTTTGCTGCACCATCGCAGCAAATGATAATAAAGCCTTCAACTGGAAGATCCCAAGTACACCGAATTGCTCTCACAAGTTTCATTCTCCTGCTCATTATCTCAAAGAATTGCAGACCATCGTAAAGCTCAGACCACCTATCACCTTTCAATCTCAACCCACAATCTTTAGTTATAAGAGAAATTCTAATTTTCAGCTTCTCCTGTCAGTACCAGACTCCTCAAAAACAACTCTATTTATGAGAAACCACAACTCCACCATTGTGCAAAAGGCAGCAGCAACCCAAATTTCCTTAATAACTGGACTCTTATTCTTAGCCACACAGAAGATGTCAGAAAAACAACCAGGAATTTGAAAGTGGAACACATTACACAACCATCTCCAAATATCCCAAAACTGCAATTCCAGATAGAGTGTATCTGGTGAAAACCCACTCGAATTACGATGAAAAGAACACCATAATTTTGCATATACAGTGATCAGATTAACAGTCATAACAGTGTGATGTGTGGCTTCCAATCAAAACAGAACGCAAGTAACAGTTGAATTCATCAATGGCTCTAAATCTTATGTTTTTCATTAATCCGATACTCCTAATACAAACAAAAACGCTACACCTCGTGTCTATTTTTGATCTTGAATAAGATCCAAAAGAGTTACCTAAAAACCTGTGTTACAACGACACGAACAAATATGCTCTTTAGCTGTCAATTCTAACCCAAATAACCTAAATAATATTCAGATTAACAAACAATGAAAACGAAAATTCCAAATATCAATATAGTCATTTGAACTTCAAACTTTGTGAATACATGATGAGATTAACAAGTGAGTCTAATAATGTCTCTAAGATAAAGAACAGCGGAAGAATGAGGAAACGAACAAGATAAATCTCCTCTTTTTTGTAGAAAGAATGTACGTCTCCCTTCATCACATATAGAGCATATGAGTCGGAAAACTACCTTGAAGTACGAGATTAGCCGGTAAACAACCTCATTCCACTCCTTCACGAACTTGTTTAACCAATGCCACAAACATAGCCAACTCTATGGTAGAATAAAGAACAGAACAGGCAACAATTTGACACCAGATATCCGGAGGTGTGGAAAGAGCAGCCGTGAAAAGAGAAAAAAGCATTAAATACCGACGATTGTTTGTAAAGCTTTCCACAGAAAGAGCCTTTTGTTCTAGCAAAGAGATCAAAAGGACAGGCACTTGGGAACAGATCGATGAAATCAATGAAATACAAAGAGTCAACATAATATAGTCATAAATCTTAGGTTGTAACTTGATCATGAGCAAATTGGTTGATGTTGCACCCATGGAGTATAAAAAATGCCAAATACTCGGAACCACATATGAAAAAGCGAGGCACAGGAAAAAAGCAAACGAAAAACCACTCAAAAGAAAGACCCTATTGTATTTCATTCTTTGTTCTTCATAACAGCTTGGTATAAAAAAACTGCACAACTGATAACTAAGCAATGGAAACACAAAATAAGCACACGCTATCGAAGCTGTTGCAAGATACGTCGACAATGCCTCTGTCAATTGTATACAAACAAATTGTGAATCTGAATTCAAAGTCAGAAATGGTTTAGCTAATAGGAAAATGAGTTCTTATGAAAACCAGTAACATGTAAACCATGTCATACGAAGACCAAATGAAGTCCACATGAAACGAATTCGAACTTCTCCTAGAATGCTTTCCAGAGGTGAATTTGGAGCTTTCTTTATCAAATCCCCCTCTTTATCAGTGTTTTTCTCATAATCATCAACTCTATCGGGCTTATTGATGAAATGTCTTTGATTACTTAAAAGAAATTTCTGATTTTTGTCACCAGACACACCACATTTCTTAGTTAGAGAAGAATATATTGGGTTGAATCAACCAATTGGATCTGTCAATAGCTGTAAAATCTTGAAAACCCTTGATTTTAGGTTTTTGTGTTTTTTCTACATGAGAAGAAGAGAATACTGTAGGAGTAGAAGCAGAAGAAGAAAGAAGGCACCTGATTTGGGTATCTTTGAATCCGCTTTCTCGAACTGAAATTGGGTTCTCAATAAGTTTCTTTGTTGCTCCTTGTGTTGTGAAACCAATTGATAATTCCTCTTGGGTTTATAGATGTAACATCTGAGAATTGAAGTAGATGGTTGAAAGTAGTATATATCGATGAATTGCTTTGGGAAGCCATTGCTGCTTCGCAACCTAAGCATCTTTCACAAGTCTGAATGCTGCATCACAAAATGCTTCTTACGAAATTTTCTTCTGGGGGTTTCAGGGACGACTCAAGTACGGCACTTTTCTTTCTTTCGTCTAGGCAAACAAGGTAAATTGGAACTTCTTGATCAATACATTATACACTAATAGCCTTTGGCTTTAGCAATGACCGGTGTGAATTGATATATTAATGTGTATCAACTTCCTTTTCTGAATGGCTTCCCGCTGACTTAGGTAGCTGTAGAAATCTTTTAGAAGCCATCAACACCTTTAGTAAAGTTTCAGAACAATTTGTTAACTTTACGGGTTTTTTTTTTAACAAAAAAGTTTATAACAAACAAACGATACTCATTTTAAAAAAAAAAAAAATTAACATAAAAGATACTCATTTAGGGGTACCTCTCTTTATAGATAGATCAAAATTGAAATCTTTTGATTTTATTATTGATAAAATGGAGAAAAAAAGAGAAAAAAAGTAAAAAGGGGAAAATCTTATCCCAACCTAGCAAATTAGTCCTTAATAAATTTGTGTTATCTGGTATGCCCCTTTTTAGTATGAACTGCTTTGTCGCTAGGATAAATGCTATTCAACTAGATTTTTGGTGGGGAAAATTCTCACACTCTAAAAGAATTTATATAAAATCTTTTGACTTTCTGTGCAGACCCGTAGATTCTGGAGGTTTGGGTTTTAAAGAAGCTAATAAATTTAATCAAGCTATGATTAGTAGAATAGCTTGGAGATTAGTTAGTCATCCTGATGACTTGTAGGCTCAAATTTTAAAATGTAAATACTTTAAGAATTCAGGTGCTCTTTTCTCCAAGAAAAAAAATCAAAATCTTCTTGGATTTAGAAATGTATATTACAAGGAATACAACATATTAAGAATATAGCACATGGGAAGTAGAAGATGGAGCTTTAATTAACATATGGGAGGATAGGTGGATATATACCTGAAAGAGAACATGTATTAGCTACTACTGTTTCTCAAGCCATTCCCAATATAACACTTGTGTCAGAGTTAATAGACCCTGACACTTTGAAGTGGAATAAAAACTTGTTACATTATGTTTTTTCTTCATCTGTGGATTTTGATATTGAGAACATCAGATTATTCACTACTGAGGAGGAAACTCTAAAAAAAGGATATATTAAGATGGTCTCTAACCAAAAAATGGGGAATTCACGGTTAAATCTTTATACTCTAAATTTCAGAATCCTTCTAGTTAGGTTTATAATCAATCAAAAAATTCTGGAAAGGAGTATGGATGTATCTCAACAAATCAAACTCTTTGGTTGGAAATGTCTGCAGGATACTCTTCCAACAAGACAGAAGCTGGGAACAATCTTGAATGTTGACACAAATTGTGTTTTTTATAATAACACAGTATAAACAACTCATCATTTATTCTTTAAGTGTGATTATGCTAAAGCTGTTTGGAATCTGCCTTGAATGGCTAACCAGGGAGTATCTTCGAACATTAACATTGTTTTTGATAATTATTTCCTAACTAATTATAATAAGTGGGTAGAAGGAGAAAAAATAATATATATCATTGTCACTAGCAGCAACTAAATGTTGATTCATTTGGAAAGAAAAATACAATAGAATTTTTGGAGTAAATAGAAAGACTACCAACTCAGTTAGCTTTTGCTATATTTTCTCCTTATAAGTATTGGCACCAAGAGAAAAAATAAGATATCATTAACCTTCAACCTAAGATTCTTCAGATTAACAAAAATGGTCCTTTCCAGACACTAATACATGTAAGATAAACTGTGATGCTTCTTGGATATCTGAAATGACTAATGCAGGTTTTGGTTTTCTTCTTCATAATTGGACAAGTACCTTTAAAGGAGCGGAATGGGGAAGTTGCAAGACTTCCATATCAGAAGAGTCAGAAGTTGTAGCTTTGCAACAGGCAGCAAAATGGGCCAAAAGAAAAAAACATAACTAATCTGGTCGTTGATGAGACAATCAGGCAAAAATGTTTTATGTGCAAGGGAAGGATAGTTCAATCCAGCGGCAATATACTTCCATTCTAGATGAAGTTGAAAGGACAGTGCATGAATTACAATCTTTTTTGGGTTTTCAGTATGTAGATAGAAAAGCAAATGGAGTTATGGATTTACTGGCTAAGGAAGGAAGAAGATCTCCAGTTGCATTTTCTTGTTTTCATTCATCCCCTACACTAGATTATGATACTGAAAAAAGTTTTGGTTGTAAATATTATAAATAACATTGTTGTATCTGCGATGTAGAAGTTAATTCTACGATCTCAGTCATCAGACGGACGACTTATACAGAGTCTGTCACAGATGAGATTGCATCAGACCATTAACTCTTCTGTTTTTTAATATATTTCCTATTTTCAAAAAAAAAGTACGACACTTTTCTGATAAAGCTCGCCCTTACGAAGAAATCTGTATTTGGCTCCTGGTTTTTGCTTGATGGCTCCATCCAGGTTATATTGTCTACAATATGTACAAGGGGTATCCTACTGGATAGCGAAAGTACGCATTACACCTTCATCAGTATATTACCATATTACCTTTCTCCCCGTCTTATAAACCTAGATCTATTCATATTAACAAATGAAAACAAACTTAAATCTATTTTCCTTCTTCTCTACTGTCTTGTGCTTTTAATTGCTTAAATAAGTTAGATTTTATCAAATTAATTAGAATTTTGTTTTTAAGTTTCTGAACTACCTACAATTAAAAATTAATGAATTCCTAGTCGTAAACAAATTATGACTGGGGATTGATGAACCCAAAGTCTTAAGTTAGATTTTTTTTTTTATTGCGGCTTTGAAATGATGCACTTTGTTGATACCTGACTTATGGATAAGAGAGTTATCTCTACAAAAAGGCCATGGGCCCGTGGTTATATAGGAACTTGAGGAACTAAGCCCAAGGCCTTGGGAAAATATCCATGAAGATATAGGGATAGGGGAATGAAAGGAGAAATTAAGGGACATATCTCAGGATAAGGAAAAAGAGGAAAGTCTATAAAAGGAGAAAGGATAGTCCCAAGAAAGGACTTTCTCTCTTTTATCCAATAAGGAAAAGTGTAGTCTTTGTTGCGACTAGGATTGGTTTCCCTTTTACTAATTTATCATAAAACATATGACGACCACAGTAGGAGACTTGTCTCTAGTCCAGCAAGATACACCCAGGAATCACCGTCCCGACTATCCCAGCTAACCTTACTAGCCAATGATGGAGTAATAGTAGAGGATGAAAGTGACAATGAACCATGCTTCATAAGATCACAAACACAACAAAATTTAATATCTATATACTTAGCTCTTCCATGAAACACTGAATTTTTAGTTTAAGTAATTACTGATTTGTTGTCACAATAAATCTTAGTCGCAGATACTTGATTGAGATTTAAGATTTTGAAAAAATGACGTAACCAAACGGCTTAACATGCAGTAGCATCTGCTGCTATGTATTTTGTTTCGGCAGTGGAAAACAACTACCACTTATTTTCAGAGGCCCTAGTGCTAAACAAATACCACATGGACTTTATTCAATGCTTGACACTTAATGGTCATTTTAGTTGTTTGAAAAAAGGTTTGGTTATAATTTCTGTGACAGTATCACTAAAACTAGGTTTTCTAAAATTGGATTAATGGGTTTTTCTTCTCATTATTATTTGCTGTTTGCTATTTGTAAAAGGGGTTTTCTTTCTTCTCTTACGGTTTGCACTTTACATCCCTAATTAAATTAATTTTGTAACTTTTGATTGTTTGTGAAAATGCCCAAATATCTTTTCAACTTCTATTTTGGTACCAATTCATACTAGATGCTTCTGCTAGTTGCTCTCACTTACTTAACTGCGAATCAAGTCATCAATGTTACTCTATCCTTTGGCTGAAGAATCATCTCATAGTTAAGAACTTGAAACTGCTCGACACGCTATCTACAGTATATAAAATCTTCATAATAGGTTGGATTGATGTAATAATCTTAATATATATTGTGGTTATCAACGCTAGGCTCTGAACAACTTTTTGACTAATGTTTAAATCTGAGACATCACATTTGACTTTAGAAATCGTGTTTGATTGTTATCTGCCAACTTTCGCATCTTTGCATTTCAAATTCTTGTGCAATATATATGCATATGGGAAAAGAAATGACACTAGTATGTATGGGAAAAACACACAAATTTTCTAATGTAGTAGCATCATAGGTGTATTTGATGCCTTTTTACCTAGTGGAAGTTCTTGTCTCATGCCTTTGGAAGTTGGTCTGATTAGAGGGGTTCTAAAATCTTTGAGATGCTGGAGTGTAAATTGACCAATGTAAAACTACCATGTGGAAATGTACCTTGCAGACTATTACCGGAATTCAGTATAATGATTTCTTTTGCAGGCTATTAGGAAAGGTACCTTGCGCACATCATACCTGCTCCCGCAGTTGTATCAATTTTCCAATGGCTCTACTTTGATTCATATAGACCCCAGGATGGATTTAGCCACCACTAGCTCAGTTGCATTTGCTATTTCCTCCAAAAATACTAGCTTAGTTGATCTTATTAGTTCCTCCATAAATTCATCGAATTATGTATTGTCAAACATGAATCTCTTGGACCCCATTCCACTTCGTTGGGGTCATCGTAACAGATTTATCTGTCCCCTGTATTTAGAGTAAATAACATGATATGCTCTATTTTGCGGTTACTAATAACTACTAAAGTGCTGGTTCCTACGGAACATAAGTGATGTAGGTTGAGATGTTGAGTAGGATGATCAAATTATGGCGGTATGACTTGTTTGATATATGCAGGGGTAGAGGATAACTTTATATTGACTACAGATAATTACTGTTGTGAGTTTGAATAATTTATCGAAATTATTTTTCATTAAGTATTATGAAGATTTATTTAGTCATTCTTCTTCTTGTCCATTTGTGTGGATTAGGGTTTCGCCTGACTTTGAGATATGGCGTTCTGATGAGAAGTCTTATCTTGCAATGAATGCCATTTCTTTATAGGACCATCCATTGACTCTGAGTTTGCTTGCTATACCAATCACTGTCCGTTGCAATACCAATCTCTAAGGCCTAGGACAGTTGAAGCATTGATTTTATTGCAAAATTGATTAGGTACACTAATTGATATGGACCCTTCTAGCTTTGGAGTTGAGAAGGAGGAGGTTGATATCACCGAGTCAGGTATTATTAAATCTCTTTTATTTATGCCTCAAGTTTTATATATTTAGGTTTTAAAGTACTTGACTGAATTCTCATTCTTGTAGCTACTTGCATTTATTTACATTAGCCAAGGCCTGTTGATTCTGGTATACGTTTGAGTTTTACGTTCTCGGATTGCAAGTAATGGTGAATCTGTAGTCAAACTCTATCTGTTATTCATAGTAGGGAAAATTGGAAACATGTCCCAAATTATACCCTTCATTTGGGGAT
>JAJJMC010001317.1:1904073-1923952 GCA_023531435.1 Papaver californicum
CTTAAGGTAATCTGTGGATGCCCCATTCGCATAGGCTGTCTGGACAACGCCAAGGCGTACCTGATGACCATCTTCCTTGTTTAAAATAGTCAATTGCTGCTTGATGAATAAAGCAAAAAGTGATAGTATCTTATCTCCATCAACAAGTTCAATCTTGTTGTTACTTTCAGGTAGCACATGGAAATAAACAAGCCGATCAGCATCTCCATCTAAACTTGCACACCTCTTTCCCACATCAACCTGACCAAATCCGGATGGAACAATCTTCTCCTTTTGCACAAAATCAGCACCAACTCCATGGTTTAGAACACCTTCTCCTTCCCTACCCGCATTACGGACCTGAATTACCACACTGCTCAAAGATTTTTTGACCACTTCAAGCTTTTCACCACCTACTCCATTAGCTCCATCTACTATCAATTCATCCATCTCAGATGTGGTAATTTCCACGGGTATATAATCCATTAGGCACCTAAAAGAGTTGGAGAGTTGTTTGAAATAATCAGTTTCTAATGAACTTTTGCCCATATTTTTATAACGAACCATCCAATGGAGTTGTGGTGTAGTAAGAATTCCCATATCAGTTGCTACGGCACCAACTACAGAACTAATTCCTTGTCTTGCAGCTTCAAGAAGAGATTCACCACTTGGTCTTGTGTCTCTTCCCAAGAGAACCTCTACAGAATGAACTCCTCCAAAGGAAATGTTCTGTTTCTTTGCAAACTCTGAGATCAAGTTAACAAGATTTTGTGGATCAGGAGCATTAGCAAGTAAATCAGCAAAAGGTTCCCATTCTTGTGTCAACATACCACCACTTGGATCAGCAATTTTAACACCATTATCCGAAATCTGATTATGTGAAGCAGTAATCATCAATCCAATTACAGATTTAGTTTTTAATGATCTTAGAGCTGCTAGTATCCCAACTCTAAATACAGTTGATGATAAAATTGAAGCATCTGCTCTAAATCCAGCAGTTCCATATGATATCTTCACACCTTTAGGGATTGGATATTTTGATGCACATTCTAACAGCATTCCTTTTTGATGTTCATCCATCCTACACAGAGAGAGGGGTTGAAATTTTGATGATCAAAGGGATAGTTGTTGCACAGTTCAGACTCTTGTCTCTCTATATTTGAGCAAATAAATTCTAACCTAAGTTTATCACATTTCTTAATATATTGGGTTGAATTAACCAATTTGATCTTTCAAAAGCTAGAACTGATAACCCCAAATCTTGTAAAACTTTTAGGTTTTAGTGTTTTTTATACATGAGAAGAAGAGAATAATGTAGAAGTAGCATAAGAAGAAAGAAGGTACCTGATTTGAATCCACTTGCTCTGGAGAAATTGAGATCTGAACTTGGGTTTTGAATGGATTTGATGGGAGGAAGATTTTTTCAATGATTGTTGTTGATGCAGTAGTATCTGAGACGTGAAGGAGATGGTTGAAAGTAGTTGATAGAGAGAGATGATGTGATGAGTAGTTGATTCCCAAGGCTGAATCAAGTGAGGAAGATGACACAAATTAAGCTAAATAAATTATTAGTGAGTTTTGCTGTTTTGGAAAAGTGAGTGCTTAGACTCGAATTACTGTCATGCCCTCCTGGTGAAGCTGCTGATATTTCAGCACCACATTTTCCTACTGAAAATTGACCAAATTTGGCATGGCCCGTGGGTGCAAATTTAACCAACCAAACAAGCAATATTATTATTGTCTAACAACAATGTTAGAAGGAACATTTTTCAATAGAAATGGATACGACGAAGCTAGCTACATTTTTTATGTTAAAACAGGACAAACTTTACAAAACTGCCGATGAATATTTTGGATGGTGCATCTTTTTTTATTACTCCTTCCGATTCAT
Organism: Papaver californicum; assembly: GCA_023531435.1. NCBI lineage: Eukaryota > Viridiplantae > Streptophyta > Magnoliopsida > Ranunculales > Papaveraceae > Papaver > Papaver californicum. The sequence goes on from JAJJMC010001317.1 coordinate 1,905,944, forward strand.
CAAAAATGTAAAGTTAACAGTCAAAGTGACATCAAATAAGAATTCATCTAAAATTCTATAACTTTCATTTGAAATACTTACTAATGAGTGTATTCATTAGTTGTCAAGAGTGTATGACATATCTTGATTCACAAGGAAGCAAGCACATAACATATCAGTTACTCAATTAAACTTCTCAGTTACCACATATGTTTCACATTCCAACCATATGCTACTCAATTAAACTTCTCTAAACTACCAAAAAAAACAATTGTTTTAGATAGTACCTTGCGTTCCATAGAAACATGATACTCCTAGATAGCAGCTTTATAAGTACCAGTGCGTACACGGTCCTGCATACATAGTTTACTCAAGACAATTAGTTCATATATCCCTTAAATAGTATTTTTATGTCAATCCTCACAAGATTATCTAGAAAACAGAAATATGTATGAATGTATTGGTGGGCATTGTTAAATAATTTATATGCAAAATCAGTAGATAAACAAGAATTTCAACCATAACATACATAACTATCATGTTTTACCAGTTAATTACATACATAAACCATACCCAAATTGTTTTAAGCTCAACTTAATACAAATATATCATAGATTTGATCCTAATACAGACTACAGTAAGAATTGAAATGATAAAACAAAAATGAACATTTAGCAAAACACTAAAAAAGATCAAACCAATATCACAAACCCTAAAGGTCATATGATAATGCACTCACTATTGTACACAACACTCCACATTAAAAATTCATATTTACATAATCGTCGCCTTTAGAGAACAAAACTTCTCAAGTTTATATAGTTCAAATTCCAAGAATTATTCCTTGTTTGTTACAACTCCCTGAAGGTGGTGTTTATGCCAAAATTCTCATCGGCAAAAACAACCAATGATTTGTCAAAAGATCTGGACTAAAATCCTTATCTTACATTTTGTTACACTATATCACCTTAATATTCAAATCAAGACACACAAACACATCAATCATGGAGGATATTAAAGAATAATAATTTACCAAATTGGACATTCTATTAGAATTATATCTATCAAATTCAAGATCTTTACAAGTATGGAAAAATGAGTATATATATTCATCCATCAATCATTTCACACTACATCACTCTATAAATACATACCTAATAGTTTTTCATTCCTTCCAGTATTTTTCCTTAGTCTTTTTCCCTTCCAATTTTTCTGACCCCCTCTCTGATGAATGAACTTCTCTATTTATAGGTCGTTCAATGGGTCCATCTCTTTTTCTTCTCTGTCTATCCTTTATGTTTGATGAGTCATGTTTTCCCGATCTTGTCTGTCAATTTATTGATTATCGTTCCACTGTATTCTTTTGGTCTGATACCTCTTGTCCCGTTACTTCCTTGCATTCTCTTTATTTTAAGATTATCTTTGGATCAGGATCATCGTACGGTTGACAGGCAGCTTCTTGCTTATACATTGTCATGCTTTCATCGTTTTGGCCCGTAACCTTATATTATGGACACGTGTCTTCCGTATTCTATGAGTCATCCTCTTCCTGATCCTCGGTGTAAGTCATACAGCTAATGTTATCTAACTAATTAGTGCTCTCACTTTCCATCTCCACACGCATTTAATGCTCTTACTTTCCCGTTCCATACGCATTTAATGCTCTTGGTTTCCCGTACCATTCACATTTAATGCTTCTTACTCCGATCAAAACACTACTACTTTCCCGATCTTACGTGTCGATCATGCAATGATATTTTCAGTCTTTTACATCTGTCATCCACTCGAACTTTTATAAGGCTTTGATTGTGTGTTTCTCGCTCTTCTATAAATCTCTACTTCTTTTCCTAATCGTTTGACATGTGTCATCTTAACTTTTATTCCCTAACAACTTGCCCCCTTCTCTTTCTTTTTTCAAAATTTTTAACGGTTGATCCAAAGTTTTGAAAAAAAATAGAAGAACAATAATTACTCTCCATCTTTTCCATATCTGTCATAACTTCTTTTCGCACGTTATCCCGGGTTTTCTGCTAGCAATAACTTCTATTATCACGTTTGTGTCAGTTAACATTTTTCGAGAAAATCAAATCTTTGCCTCGATTAACACCTTTTCAATTTTTGACGGTTCGTTTATCCCTCCCTCTTAAATAGGATTCAGTCTTTTCTACTTCTGTTTTTTTCTCTTAAAGTTGCAGCTCTTTCTCTTCCTTAAACTTTTCAAATATTCTCATTATCTCTCTCATTCTCCAACCATTCAGGAATTTTTTTCATCAATCATATTTGCTCTACTTTCGATCAAGAAATTGTTTCTCCTCTTTCTAAATGTAAGTGACTTTCTGATCTTTCTGTATCTATTTTGTTTTGGTGTTTAACCATGATGAATATTGACTCTATGAAAACAGAGATGATTGAAATAGTGATTGTTTATGATTTTTCTTCCCTAATTGCTTCTTTTTATGAACTTGAATTTTTTGATTCCTTCATACATTGATTCTTCCCCGTCTTTTTTCACAGATAAAAAATATCTTTTCACTTTGTCTTCAAGAACTCAAAATACTGCTCCTGTGGTTGATTCTCACCATGATGATCAACAAAAAATAAGGAGATCTTCTCGAAGTATTTCAACTAGATATGCCTCAACTCGACATTTTCATGATACTGTATCTGACCCTTCTGCGGCCGCTAATGTTGCCCACAAGAGTAAGCGTGAGCATGCCAGTTGTAGCTATAAATAAATGAATATTGAAGAATTCAAAGCAAAACATCATCTCGAGGGATTCAGAGTTTCTTTTTGTGGTGGAGATAAATATGTAATGACTCCGGGAGAAGCCGAAAGCTTTAAGTATTCAACCAGTAGATTACTGATTTCTGTCGGTGCATTGGAGGCTGGGCTTCGTCTTCCCCTATATCAGCGGGATCATCCCTATCAGTTCGAGGTTCTTGCATCCCGCTGCAATGCTCCTCACGGTTTAGCTCGGTCCGTTATCCAGTATAACGTAAATTGGTGGCGGATACTTGATGAATGCAGCCTCCGGAGCGAAGGAAAAACTAACCTTACATGTTATACTCCAGACATCACAGAGCAACAAAATTATACAGTTAAGAGTTTTCACACTACTTATGCGGATAGTGTTTCCATAAGAATTTTGTGAAGTGGAGTGTTAGTCCTCTTCTTAAGTGCAGTTCGGAATTCCCCTTGTTGCGGGAAATTGACGATCCGAAGCTCAAGTATGTTCTGGGAAGTGAAGAAATAGTCTGATTGGATCAAGAAGAAAGAATCCGATTGGATCATGACTACAAGTGGTACCGGAATCCACTTGTGATCGAGGGTCCTTGGGTATTTGGTCATATTTCCAAGGATGAAATTCAAGATATTCGCGGGCGTTTCCCTTATTATTGTTCCTGGAAATTAAATTTCAGTGATTATAAATTTAATTATGATGTTCACACTGCTCCCCCCCTTTATTTTTATTTTATTTTATTTTATTTATTTATATTTACTTGGATTTTTCCCTCACCGAGTTTGAACTTTATGCTATAGGTTGATCCATCTACCGAGCCCCAAGACGAAGCGCCACCAGCACGCCCAATGCCCGGTGTGCAGATTAATGAGGGCAGGCAAAGAACTGATAGAGAAGAAATAATTGAGGGTAAAGGGAAGCGTAAGGTGGTAGCTTCCCCAGAGAAGAAGAAAAAATCGAAAAGGTCAAGAAATGCTTCTCTCACTCCCTCTAATAGGGAAGATGGTGAGATTAGAGATTCTCTCATTCAGCGTAGCAGCATTGGGGGTGAGGGAACTTCAATTTCAAGATCTTACGCTGAGGGTACGGACCAGGCTATATAGGGATAGCCCGATGCTGTTGCGGGACGGTTCGCTGGAGCTTCTGGACAAATTGCATCGGGAGCGGACCAGGCTATATCGGGACAGCCCGATGTTGTTGCGGGACAGTCCGCTGGAGCTTCTGGCCAAATTGCATCGGGAGCGGATCCGGCTATATCAGGACAGCCCGATGATGTTGCGGGACGGTCCGCTGAAGCTTCTGGTCAAGTTGGATCGGAAGAATTACGGATCATCCCGCTGCTACTGCGAATCAGATCATATTGACAGAACCCGCTGCTGGCTCCGAAGCTGCTCCCATTAAGGCTACACCGATAAATTTTTATCTGGCCCTGTCTCCACTTCCCTTCAACTTTGAGGTTGAAGTGGTCGCTTCCGAAGAGGGTATCATGGCAACTGATAATCATCCAACTGTGAAGGGAGATGTTGAAGCAGGAGATGCTTGTGATCAGAATATTGAGAACGTCGCTCCTAGCACCTCCTCCACAGAAATCCCAACCTCTAATCCCGAAGAGGATATTCCCACAGCCGTCTGCGAAGAAAATGCGCCTACCATTACAACAGCAACGGTTCTTCCCCGTCCTGATGCCGATGCATCTGATGGTGAGCCTTCAGACTTACAAGGAGTCACCTCACAAATTGCTAAAGTAAAAAAGGTGATAAAGGGATTAAATCTCTTGGGAAATGAAAATAAAGCCTACAAATGGTTCTTATCGAAGGGGCTCCTGACTAATGCAGCTTGTCCGGAGGCATGGAAATCCGATAGTGGTTCCATGTCTAGGCTGCGGAGTTCTCTGGGAACTATCCCTCTTGAGGAAACAATGGAAGCTTGGTATGAGATTGAATTCGTTGAACAGACATTCCCGCTGAACCCTCATCCTTCCTTAGACTAAGCTCTAGCTTTTGCAGAGGGTCCGTTGTATTCATATCCACAACAGGCTATCGCTCAGGTATTGCTATTTGTTAGAACTTTTTTGATTCATTTCTTCCTTTCTTCCCTTACTGATGACTTTAATTTCACAGCTTAAGCATAGATGCAATTGCTTGTTTGCTTCATTCAAGTTCTACAAAGCTCGGGCTATTTTGATGGAGTCCGTATATAAGAATGAAGCTGGGAAAGTGCAGCGGGAAAATAACAATCTGCAGCAACAAAATGAAAAACTCCAACAACAACTAGAAAATTTTCAGAGTCTAAATCTTCTGAATCAAGGTATATTTTCTCACTTTTTTATATATTTATTTATTATTATGTATATATATATTTTACACACATGCTTTGAGACCAGTGGGGGATTCCGAACTTGTATATAGGATGGAGCGTAGGATGACTCAGTTGAATGATCATGCGAGAGAGATTAATAGGGAAATGGGGTTTATTAGATCAGAGTTAAAAAGACTGTCCGATAGTCTTGACCTGGCCACCTTGAGACGCACTAGAGCTGAATCAAAATATCAGCAAGCTCTGGAAACTTTGGATCTTAAGGAGGCAGAGTTTAAATCCCTTACTGGAGGTATATTCTTGGGTTATATGTTTTTGTATATAAATTTTCTTATAATATTTAACACTGGCTTTGTTCGTTAGGCCTTGAAAAAAAACTTAATGAAGCAACTGCCCGGGTTGTGAAGGAAGAAGAGGATCTTGCTATTGCAAATGGGAGAATTGAAAATTTCAATAAGCAGAGGGAAGAGCATTCTTCTAAAGTGCAAGCATTGCAGGGTGAAATTAATCTCTACGCAACCAGAGATAGGGATGATCAGTCTCGTATTAGTGTATTATCCAGCAAAGTTACAACATGCGAAAACATGTTTGTGGATGAAAAAGCAAAGAATGACGATCTATCAAAAGAATTGAGTGCTGAAAAAGATCAGAGGTCCCGCTTGGATGAGAAAGTAAAAGATTGTCAGCAAAAAATTCGAGAACTTCAATAGATATTGAATATGGATGTGCTTATACAACGTGGTTGAGACAAGATGCAAAACCAAAAATTATAATATCATTCAACACTGCCTTGGATCGTGCACAAGCTGACATCATTATACTCAATAGTCGGGCTCCTGTTCCGAAGGTTCCTCCGCAGCCATCCAGAGGCAATATTCCCGCTCCTTGATAATATTCAATTGTTTTCTTCAATGTAACTTGTAGTCCGTTACGTTAATTTGAAATCATCTTCTGGTTGTTTTTTGGCTAAAGCTATTGTAATGGAATAATTTTACTGGAATGGATTTGTAAGTAATTATTCAGTAAATCAAATTGTTTCACGAGTACAATGCATTGAAGTATTTATACCTCAAAACATGTAATTCAGGAAACCACACATACGAGTCATACCCCGGCCAGGAGTAAGCTACAAGGTGGTCCCAAATAGTACCCTGAAAAAGAAAATGATATTCATTGATTATCTCATTAGGTATCCCTTATTTATAAGAATCTCGCACTTATGGAAAATCTTTAAGGGTTTTTACTTACCTAAATTTTTATCTGTTTGAGTTACGATTGTTTCGCTAATCGCAAGCGTCGTCCAGATTAAGATGTTCCTGGAATAATTAACATTTTCATGTTAGGCATCTCTTTATTAGGAAATCCCGTTGTCAGATGTATTATTAATCAAGGATTTTCAAGAGAAGGTGCATTATTTATGCTTTACCTAACATGAATGCAATGTACTTTCGTAATTACATTATTGATCAAGGATAATATAGCTTTAAATATTGTGCGTTCCATGGGTGTTGCAAAACTTCACCATGCATGTTTCGCAGATAATAAGATCATTGTCCTGCTGGTGCTTGTATTGTGTACGGACCATCCCAAGTTGGTGCGAACTTGCCTGCATTTTTGTCCCGATGGTACTCCAAAATTTGACGTAAGACATATTGTCCTTGAACAAAGTTTCGTAACTTGACTTTCTTATGGTAGTCCCGTGCCAACTTTCTTTGGTAATTTTCCATCTTCTGGAGTGCCACCTCTCTTTTTTCTTCCAAGTCGTCTAGTTTTTGTAACATTAAATCTGAATTTAGATTTTTTCCCATGTTTTTGTTCTAGTTGTAGGCAAAATGACTTCTGTTGGTATAACCGCTTTCGTTCCATAAGTGAGTAGGAACGGTGATTTCCAGTGGATTCTTTTCTTGTGGTACGGTATGCCCATAATGTGTTATGAAGTTGTTCACACCATTGTTTGTAATGCCCATCCAATATTTTCTTTAAATTCGTTGCAATTGTTTTATTTGTGGCTTCGGCCTGTCCGTTACTCTGGGGATGAAACGGTGTGGACTTATATTCTGAACGTTGAAAGCTTCAAATAGCATATCAATATTTGTTTTCCTTGGAATTATTTTCCGTTATCAGAAACTATGGCTGCCGGAATCCCAAATCTACAAATGATATTTTCAAATAAAAATGTGAACACATCTGAATCCTTGATTCGAGCTAATGCTTTGGCTTCTACCCACTTAGTAAAGTAATCAGTGGCCACAAATTAAGTATTTACTCTTCTTGGTTCCTTCAACTAACGGACCTACAACATCCATCCCCCATTCGCAAACGGCCATGGACTGAGTATGGAATTAAGTTCTGTAGCAGGTGCTTTGATTTTTTTTTTTGCATAACGTTGGCAGTCTTCGCACCTTCGTACCATGTTTTCTGAACCCTTGATCATGGATATCCAATAATAACCTTGCATTTTGGCTTTCAATGCGAGTGAGCGTCTTCCACTGTGATTTCCTGCATCTCCATGATGTGTTTCTTTGAGTATGCGTAATAACTCCTTATGTGACAGGCATCGAAATAACGGTCCTAAAAAGGACTTGCGGTACAAGATTCCATCCCGCAACTGGTAATTCTCAGATTTCAGTTGAATTTTCCTTGCTTCTTTAGAATTGGTGGGAAATGTTTTATCTTGTAAATATTGATGAATTGGGATCCTCCAATCTTGTTCATTTAACTCATCATCTACTTGTTGAGGCGTAGGTGCAGTGTTTTGTATTGCCGGATTATCAATGTCTTCGGTTACACCTTCTTCTATGTTGTCAGCGGTTTTTAACTTTATGGATGGTTCACATATTCGTCCGACTTTTATGGCTGTAACATTGGGATCTCTTATCATTGATGAAATGAATGCTAGTGCGTCAGCATGTCGATTCTTGTCTCGGGACAGATGCCGAAAAACTATATTTGGAACATGATTTGCTAGAGTTTGCACAAGATTTTTGTACTCTATTAAATCTTCGTCTAGTGTTTGGTATCTTAATTCGACCTGTCGAATTATCAACTGTGAATCGCTTTTGAGACGGACATTGCTGATTCCTAACTCAATGATGAGTTTGAGAGCATGAACCACAGCTTCATATTCTACTATATTATTTGTATGCTCATCAAACTCAAGTCGAAATGAATGTATCATCCATTCACCCATGGGTGCAGTAATTACAATGCCAATTCCCGCACCTTCTTTATTTCGGGACCCATCAACAAAGACTTCCCACCTTTGAGAATTTGTAGAGCTCAAAATGTCATGTGGATCCTCTTCCTCACATCCTGGCAATCCTTTAATACAAATGTACAATAAAAAGTGAATAATTAAAGTGATGAAAATTTTAATGAAATAAGATGTGATTGAGTTAATTTTTTCCATCAATCAGACCTTGAATTTCATAATCTTCTTCAATCGGGAAGTCCGTAAGGAAGTCAGTTAAAATTTGGGATTTTTGTGCAGTTTGCAACTCAAAAATGATGTTGAATTGCTCTATCTGTGCATTCCATTTTGCGATCCTTCCAACTTTCCCGGTGTTCTTTAATACTGATTCTAATGGTGCTTTGCTCGGGACACGCATATAATGTGTGAGAAAGTAGGTACGTAATTTTTGGGTAGCAAAAACTAATGACAAAATGAGTTGCTCAATTTTGGTGTAATTTCTTTCTGCTGAATTCATGGTCTTGCTAATATAATATACTGGTTTTTCCATTTTTTCATTCGTACGCACCAACACTGCACTTATTGCATCTTCCGTTGCCGCAATGTACAAAGTCAATATTTCTTCAGGTTTTGGCTTCTGCAACGCTGGCAATGTGGCAAGATGCATCTTTCTGTTTTGGAAAGCTTGATCACAATTTTTATTCCAGTCAAATTTACTTTTCTTTTTGGGGATGGCGTGTTCGTTATTGCTTGAATTATCACGGGATCAACTTTACTTCCATTCTTTGTAACCAAATATCCCAAAAAGCGTCCCGATGTCACACCAAAAATGCATTTTTCTGGATTGACTTTCATTTTATATTTCCGTAATGCACCAAATACTTCAGTGAGATCTTGTAGATGATTCGCAGATAATTTACTCTTTACTAGCATATCGTCAACATAGACTTCTAAAATTCGCCCAATCCAAGGCTTGAATATTGCGTCAACCAGGCGTTGATATGTTGCTCCTGCATTTCATAATCCAAATGGCATCCTGGTATAACGATACAACCCCCGCGGGGTGAAGAATGCAGTATGTTCTTGATCCACCTCTGCAAGTGCAATCTGGTTGTATCCCGATTGGCCGTCCATAAAGGATAATGCCTCATGGCCTTCCACATCATCCACTAGCTGATCGATATTTGGAAGTGGATAACTATCCTTTGGGCATGCCTTGTTTAAATTGGTGAAGTCTATACAAATTATTACTCCTCCGTTCTTCTTTGGACGATCACCATGTTGAAAATCCATGTCGGGTATCGTACCTCACGAATGAATCCTGCATTTAAGAGCTTTGTTAATTCTTTTTCCACAGGATCATGATATTCTGGAGCGACCTTGCGTATCCGCTGCCGAAATGGTATTGCGTCAGGTCGTATTCGTAATTCATATTGTACAATACTTGGGTCTATCCCCGGCATATCCTCCATTTTCCATGCGAATACGTCCACAAAATCATGAAGAAGCTTGATCAAATTTTGCTCCGTATCGACCTTCATCGGCGTTCCAATTCACACCTGCTTGGGAAATTATGGTATTTGGTGTATACTCTTGAAAGGGTGTATGGTTTCCTGAATCACTCTGTTGAATCTCTGTCTCATTCTCTTCTTCCCTTTGGTGATAATTTCCATTTTTATTACTTTCTTGATCTCTATAATCTGCTTCTTGTGACATATTTTCTTCTGGCTTGTTTTCCCTTGGTTGTTTCTTTTATTTCTTAGATGCTTTCTGAAAAATTTCCTTGTGCTAATAGTTTTAAAAAGTTAGTCATATAATTTCAACAAGCTAATTGAACAAAGAAACAAATAGAAACAGATTTATGGATCTTCTGATTCTTTTGAAATCTAACTATGTTTCTGGTGGAGAGATAAACAACGTCTAACATGACGCTTCTCCAATCTTAAAATTTACACGCAAAATAAAAGAAATCAATCATTATGAAAAATTCATTCAAACTAAAGATTCCCAAGTTTCACCATAATATAACTTTAATTTTGGAAATCATACAAGGAATTTCTTGCAATAAAACTCTTTTATTAGTAAAAATTCATTCAAGCCAAAAATTTCGACATTTCCCTTTAATGAAAATCTTCCATATGATTACTAAACTCCTAGTACTAAAATTCTCCACTTTTAAATACAAAAATAACAACAAAAAAAAATCATTTTTCTACAACAGGTAGGATAAATCCTTTCACACAGTCCCTGTTTCTAGCGCCAAATTGTTTATGCCAAAATTCTCATCAGCAAAAACAACCAATGATTTGTCAAAAGATCTGGACTAAAATATTTATCTTACATTTTGTTACACTATATCACTTTAATATTCAAATAAAGACACACAAACACATCAATCATGGAGGAAATTAAAGAATAATAATTCACCAAATTGGACATTCTATTAGAATTATATCTATCAAATTCAAGATCTTTACAAGTATGGAAAAAGGATTATACATATTCATCCATCAATCATTTCACACTACATCACTCTATAAATACATACCTAATAGTTTTCCTTAGTCTTTTCCCCTTCCAATTTTTCTGACCCCCTCTCTGATGAATGAACTTCTCTATTTATAAGTCGTTCAATGGGTCCCTCTTTTTTTCTTCTCTGTCTATCCTTTATGTTTGATGAGTCATGTTTTCCCGATCTTGTCTGTCAATTTATTGATTATCATTCCACTGTATTCTTTTGGTCCGATACCTCTTGTCCCGTTACTTCCTTGCATTCTCTTTATTTTAAGATTATCTTTGGATCAGGATCATCGTACGGTTGACAGGAAGTTTCTTGCTTATACATTGTCATGCTTTCATCTTTTTGGCCCTTAACCTTATATTATGGACACGTGTCTTTCGTATTCGATGAGTCATCCTCTTCCTGATCCTCGGTGTCAGTCATACAACTAATGTTATCTAACTAATTAATGCTCTCACTTTCCCGCTCCACACGCATTTAATGATCTTACTTTCCCGTTCCATACGCATTTAATGCTCTTGCTTTCCCTACCATTCACATTTAATGCTTCTTACTCCGATCAAAACACTACTACTTTCCCGATCTTACGTGTCGATCATGCAATGATATTTTCAATCTTTAACATCTGTCATCCACTCGAACTTTTATAAGGCTTTGATTGTGTGTTTCTCGCTCTTCTATAAATCTCTACTTCTTTGCCTAATCGTTTGACATGTGTCATCTTAACTTTTATTCCCTAACAACTTGCCCCCTTCTTTTTTTTTTCAAAATTGTTAACGGTTGATCCAAAGTTTTGAAAAAAATAGAAGAACAATAATTACTCTCCATCTTTTCCATATATGTCATAACTTCTTTTCGCACGTTATCCCGGGTTTTCTGCTAGCAATAACTTCTATTATCACGTTTGTGTCAGTTAACATTTTTCGAGAAAATCAAATCTTTGCCTCGATTAACACCTTTTCAATTTTTGACGGTTCGTTTATCCCTCCCTCTTAAATAGGATTCAGTCTTTTCTACTTCTGTTTTTTCCTCTTAAAGTTGCAGCTCTTTCTCTTCCTTAAACTTTTCAAATATTCTCATTATCTCTCTCATTCTCCAACCATTCAGGAATTTTTTTCATCAATCATATTTGCTCTACTTTCGATCAAGAAATTGTTTCTCCTCTTTCTAAATGTAAGTGACTTTCTGATCTTTCTGTATCTATTTTGTTTTGGTGTTTAACCATGATGAATATTGACTCTATGAAAACAGAGATGATTGAAATAGTGATTGTTTATGATTTTTCTTCCCTAATTGCTTCTTTTTATGAACTTGAATTTTTTGATTCCTTCATACATTGATTCTTTCCCGTCTTTTTTCACAGATAAAAAATATCTTTTCACTTTGTCTTCAAGAACTCAAAATACTGCTCCTGTGGTTGATTCTCACCATGATGATCAACAAAAAATAAGGAGATCTTCTCTAAGTATTTCAACTAGATATGCCTCAACTCGACATTTCATGATACTGCATCTGACCCTTCTGCGGCCGCTAATGTTGCCCACAAGAGTAAGCGTGAGCATGCCAGTTGTAGCTATAAATAAATGAATATTGAAGAATTCAAAGCAAAACATCATCTCGAGGGATTCAGAGTTTCTTTTTATGGTGGAGATAAAGATGTAATGACTCCGGGAGAAGCCGAAAGCTTTAAGTATTCAACCAGTAGATTACTGATTTCTGTCGGTGCATTGGAGGCTGGGCTTCGTCTTCCCCTATATCAGCGGGATCATCCCTATCAGTTCGAGGTTCTTGCATCCCACTGCAATGCTCCTCACGTTTTAGCTCGGTCCGTTATCCAGTATAACGGAAATTGGTGGCGGATACTTGATGAATGCATCCTCCGGAGCGAAGGAAAAACTAACCTTACATGTTATACTCCAGACATCACAGAGCAACAAAATTATACAGTTAAGAATTTTCACACTACTTATGCGGATAGTGTTTCCATAAGAATTTTGTGAAGTGGAGTGTTAGTCCTCTTCTTAAGTGCAGTTCGGGATTCCCCTTGTTGCGTGAAATTGACGATCCGAAGCTCAAGTATGTTCTGGGAAGTGAAGAAATAGTCTGATTGGATCAAGAAGAAAGAATCCGATTGGATCATGACTACAAGTGGTACCAGACTCCACTTGTGATCGAGGGTCCTTGGGTATTTGGTCATATTTCCAAGGATGAAATTCAAGATATTTCGCGGGCGTTTCCCTTATTATTGTTCCTGGAAATTAAATTTCAATGATTATAAATTTAATTATGAGGTTCACACTGCTCCCCCCCTTTATTTTTATTTTATTTTATTTTATTTATTTATATTTACTTGGATTTTTCCCTCACCGAGTTTGAACTTTATGATATAGGTTGATCCATCTATCGAGCCCCAAGACGAAGCGCCACCAGCACGCCCAATGCCCGGTGTGCAGATTAATGAGGGCAGGCAAAGAACTGATAGAGAAGAAATAATTGAGGGTAAAGGGAAGCGTAAGGTGGTAGCTTCCCCAGAGAAGAAGAAAAAATCGAAAAGGTCAAGAAATGCTTCTCTCACTCCCTCTAATAGGGAAGATGCTGAGATTAGAGATTCTCTCATTCAGCGTAGCAGCATTGGGGGTGAGGGAACTTCAATTTCAAGATCTTACGCTGAGGGTACGGACCAGGCTATATAGGGATAGCCCGATGCTGTTGCGGGACGGTTCGTTGGAGCTTCTGGACAAATTGCATAGGGAGCGGACCAGGCTATATCGGGACAGCCCGATGTTGTTGCGGGACAGTCCGCTGGAGCTTCTGGCCAAATTGCATCGGGAGCGGATCAGGCTATATCAGGACAGCCCGATGCTGTTGCGGGACGGTCCGCTGAAGCTTCTGGTCAAGTTTGATCCGGAGAATCCGAACTATTACGGATCATCCCGCTGCTACTGCGAATCAGATCATATTGACAGAACCCGTTGCTGGCTCCGAAGCTGCTGAGGCAAATTATAAGTGCCTAACATTGGTTGCAGCTGAGTTTCAATGGGTTTCTTATGTTTTAAAGGAATTGCATCTTTTCTGTGATAGTACAAGTGAAATTTCTTTAGTTACTAATCCTGTTTTTCATGCAAGGTCAAAACACATAGAGATCCGTTATCATGCTGTCAGAGAGCTGGTGGAGACTGGCTTCCTCCAGTTGCATCATGTGGCAAGTGAAGATCAATTGGCTGATCTGTTTACAAAGGGTTTATGCTATCCAATCTTCTCCAAGCTATTGCTGCTTTTTCTTGGGACTTCTGCTGCTGAAGGATCTGATCGATTAGCCATGCTTCTAGTAATAGGCATAAAATAATTGTTATAAATTGTTTGAAGATTAATGTTGAGATTAACCGAAAGATTTTGATTCAAGAAAATATTGTTGAAGAACTGTGTTGATGAATTGTTGAATCAGATCCAGAAAGTTGTTAAGAAAAGATGATCAGTGTTGATAAAGGTTGCAAGGTATTTGAATCTTGTTTGAATGATTTGATTCAATGATTTTGATAAATTTTGTTTAAAATATTTTGATTCAACCTTAACTCTGATACCATGATAGATTTCTCAAAATCAAAGATATTGATAAAATGTTTTTCATTATACATTTAATACTAAATGATTAGTATTTATAGTTATATCCTAATTACTTGACTTAGTCTTAAAAGATAGACTTTAGTCAAGTCATACTATATTGACTTAGTCCATAACACTGTTGACTGTTGTTGCAGGTACTGTTGAAACTTGAAAACGTGGAAGAAGAAGAAGAAGAAGAACATGAAGGAGAATGTGGTGATTTTGGTTGTAGTGGTACCGTGGTGGTGGCTGTCTAGTGAAGTGGTGCGGTGGTTGTCTTTGGAGTGGGAGTTAGATTAGAACTGTTAGGGAGGACGGCTAGGCCCAGGATTAACTTGAATCTAGAGTTAATATCATTCGGTTTTATCTGTACGGTTCGGTCGGGAATAAAACTAGAACCAGTACTTGTACCTATGATCTAACGGTTTTATATTTTGGAACCGTTATCTGAGCCATTGATGTTGGTTTTGGCCCGGTTTCTTGATTACAACTGGTTCTTATATAGCCTAAGCATGGGTGCAAATAAAGGTTCCTAATTTGAGTTTAGTGGCACATAACTTGTCAACGGTGATGTCAATGGGTCTGATTCCTTCCTTTATTAATATTCTAACAATCCAAAACTAAATATAAAAAAAAATGATTGGAAAAAATAGAAATCTAATTTGAAAACTACACTTACCATCTAAATTTTAACTAAAAGTACCAAAAAGGTAAATATCCTGGTACTCAGTACCCGTCGGAAATTCGACGAGTAAAACCAATTAAAATCTAAAATTTTATTGGTTCCCAGCAGTTCTACCCATTGGATACTAAATTTACTAAGGAGTCTTATAATAAAATCCGCAACTAGACCTGAATCATCATGTTCTGGGAATTTCAATACCCATTGACAGCCCTACTTGTTGAAGACCAAAAACTGCTAAGTTTGGAAACGAGCACAGTGAGAATTCTCGATTTTCGTGATTCGACTCTCACCCCCTTCACATTAGGCTTTCAATTTCATGATATAAAAGTTTTAGGGCAATATTATAATATATATAAAAAAAGTGAAAGGCAAAAGTGATAATATCTTTTTTACAGGGATGAAGGAAGTATAAAAAAGAAGAAAAAAATAAATTTTCAATGATATATTTGAGTTGAAATCATGTCTTTCAGATTTGGAAACAAGTAGTGGAGGAAGATTGCAGTCTCAGAATGAGTTGCTATAGTTGGTTGAGATTTATAGTGGAGAAATATCTGAGGACACGTATAAACATCTTAAGTGAGGGGATTATGATACTAAGATGAAGGCGAAGCACTGAAGATGACTTTTTGGTCTTACACGGTAAACGAGATATCTACCACATCAACCAAAAGTTATGACATGTGGAAAGTAAATTAGAAGATCAATGGTCAAGTTTGAAAGGGGAGACAAAGCATTAAATGAGCTCAGAGGACACGTGTGATGTGATCAAAAGCATTTAATGCACCTGACAAGAATCAACGTACACTCTTCGAGTCGTGACTAACGAAAGAACAAGAAGCTACTATGGCCTCCGGTCGAGTCCAGAGCAAGTTAAGACGAAGATCAGTATATCGAGAGAACCAGAGAAGACTCGGGGCATGACATCAAGAGATTCGGATCATACTCCCGAGCAAACTATCGCAACTCAGATATAAGCGTCCAACATTGAAGTTTGGTTGTACAATATCTTTTTGCCTATAAATAATAAGACCAACCAAAAGAGAAGGCAGGTTAGGTTATTTGGAGAAAAAGTTGTATCAAGTTTGAGAGAGTAATTGGGAGTGTATTTGGTGAGATTAAGTTTGTCCCTTTTATAAGTTCAATCTCTTTTAAATACTATCAATAATCCCCCAATAGACGTAGATAATTATACAGAACCACGTATATCTTCTTAATTATTTGTTTTTTACTTGTGAATGAATGGTTTGATATATGTAATTGGATTTTACATAACTAGAATGAATGGTTTGATATGTGTAATTGGATTTTACATAACTACAAGCTTGATGCAAGAGAATAAGATCAAAATTGGAAATTAAATTAGGCATGGAATCACCGGTGACCTTAGTATAAGATCAGGAGCCTAACATACATACAGTGATACAGAGCAAATGAATGAATGATAGGTTCATCATTCAAGGTCAAGTTATAGGCAAACTTGTTTCTCTTTTGTCAATATTAAGCTCTGATCAAAATAATAATGCATTTAAACAAGACAAGAAATTTGACTCAAGAGAGGAAAAAAATTAATATGAAGTAAATTCCAACTTATGTTTACAACTGAGCTGTTCAATTCAATCAATTGCTACACCTCCATATGTGTATGAATCGAATCTGATTCCTTCAAACGATACAATGAAAAAAAAAAAGCAAAATCACAGCTAAGCTAACAAGGGATCTGATCAATGAACCATCTGATGATACTGAATGGAAGCTTGATGAGTGATACAGCAAAGTTAGCAAGTCCGGCACAACATATGCAGCATGGGCATATACAACTCAATACACTCCTGCAATTTCAATTACTTCTCATTAGAAAAAAAAATCAAGAAAAATATTTGAAGCAGAAAAAAAAAAAGCAAATGATAAACTAGTTATGAAAATTTCAATAATTTGTTTAGCTTCCCCTTTTTAATTCTATCAAAATAAAAATAAAAATTCAGCAGTATAATAACGCACCCAAAAATAATCATTCTTCACTAAATCCTCATTTACTTCAAAATAAAAAATACTACTTTTCGTTTTTTTTATGGAGTATTTTATTTGTTGGTTATTGGAAATTTTCTGGTCATAATTTTCAGCGAGAACTAATCTATTCTTACTTCTTCTCTACATACATTGACTCAGGCAGGAAAAAGGGTTGATTGCTTAAACCTAATTCTTCTAATTTCAAAAGAAAAGTCAGAGTTTTTGATCTTCTCTAATCTTGTTCATCAATTTGTTCAAAGTACATGCATTATCGATTCCTTAACATTTTCCTTCAATAAAATCTTGTAAATTTGATTTGACCTCTGTTCTAGGGTTTTCATAAGCATTAAACAACGACTGATCAAGAAATCAAGAAAAATCCCAAAACAACGGAAAGAAATCAAGAAAGATAGAAGAATGAGGAGGAGGAGGAGGAGGAGGAGGAGAGAAGAAGTTACCCAAGGACCCAAATAACAGCGCCAACAAGAGATAAAAGCAATGCAACGAGAGCAAACGGAAGTCCAATCAAGAAACCCAAAGGTCTACAACCACCATCCCCCATTGTTTCTTCTCTTTCTCTCTTGCTTAATCTGTCTAAAACTACTTCTGATCTGAAGAAGATGATGGAAAAATACTAGTAGAGGGGAAGTTTTCTTTAGACAAAAAACAAACAGACGCGTTACTTTAATACAAAAGGAGAAAGGGATAATCATAGAAATGCCCCAATTTGGAGGGGTCATAAACTGAAAATGCCCTAAAACGGAAAAATTAACAAAAATGCCCCAGTCCGTCAATTTATCAGTTATCTTCGGGCGTGCGAGTTCGCATGTGCGAAATTTGACAAAAATACCCCCAAATTATTTCTTATGGAAATGCCCCAAAAAGATTATCATCTTATAAAAATGCCCCAAACAGTTAAGGTAACAAAAATGCCCCAAAACGGAAAATGGTAATAAAAATGCCCCAA